>CAIGRL010260807.1:0-15483 GCA_903798325.1 Fraxinus xanthoxyloides | reverse complement strand
TGAATATATTGAATAGTCCAAACATATATCGAAAATAGTTAAAAATACGTTAAACACGAGTCTTGAAAAAGACGTCTTAACTCGTATTTTTTTAAAAGAAAATTCGATTATTTTATTAACATTTATTATTTTTGCGATAAAAATTTCTCAATGTAATTTTCATCATTTTATTAGGAAATTTTCAAAATTTTTCGAAATTTTACACATCCGAAAAAGTCATATCCCATGTAAATTTTCAAATGCAAAATTAGATGATGTATATTTTTTTGAACGTAAATTATCGATTGTAAAATCTTTTCCAACTTCTTTGCAAGTTCGTTTGTGTCCCCTAACTTTAAAGTTCTACGTCCGCCTCTGCATTTACATGAAACATCTATTCCGTTGCTAATCCATTGGAAATTCTTTCCATTGGTGAAGCCGCATCAGTATTTTTTATTATTTTTCTTAAGAAGAATTTGTCGTGTATTAATGGTCGTGATCTCTTGACAATCGTGTTCTAAGATAGAATAATTGTTAAAGAAGTATAACTCCATATTAACATAAATACCGAGCCGAATGAAGTTTTATACTCGTTATGAGATCAAATGCAAGGCTATTTAGGACTTCAAGTCATGGATACCATCTCTACCTCAACTAGTCCCTCCAATCGAGATTAAATTTAGAGCATGTTTGGCTAAGCTTTTAAGTGACCGTCTTATTTTGGCAGTAAGTGCTTACTGTTCAGTTTTTTAATGAATGTTTTTGAAGACAATTTATTGTGTGAATTGTCTTTCGAGTTGAGATCTGTTGTCCAAAATTGACCGTCTAACTTGTTATCTACCTAATGATTCATTAACACATCACTTTAAATTAACATGTCCAACTTTTTCTTCACTACCGCTCGTGCTTAAAAATAGGTGTAAAATGACGTGTCAATGAATCATTGATGGATAACAAGTTGGATAATCAATTTTGGACATCAGATCTTAACTCTTGTCTTTCACACTGCAAGTCCAACAAGAAAACATTTCTCTTCGATATCAATTTCATATGAACCGAAATGGCTCGATTAAGACAGAGACAATTGTGACAGACTAATGTTGAACTTGGGAGTCCTGCATAATTAGGCCCATACTTGGTTCAGGTAAATATCAGAATTTTAATACATTTTAATAAAAGTCAATTATGGATTCTATGAAATGTATAGTTATAGTTAATTATTGATTTTGACTTAAATTTTAATTCACCTTTTAATTTGAACCAAACATGCGCTTGATTTCTACAACACTATCCATAAAATTTTACTCAAAAATAAAACATGAAAAATAATGAAATATAACAAACAAGTTTAGCAGTCAAAACTATGATTAAATAGGGATAATTAGTCTCTGTACTCAAGTAGAATAACTGGTTGAAAATTCAGTGGGACAAGGAGAAGAATCCCACGACAAATTTGACTTCCAATCATCTGCAGGCATACTCAAAGGGAAACCAAAAGGAAATCCATCAAATTGTGCCACATTATGGTTCTTCACTAAGCCTGTATCTGGTCGACCCCAAATTTGTTGAGAACAAGGTTTAGTTTGTTGTCGTATTAAGCCAGACATGTTGTCTCCATGGCACACATTTCCTTGCATGTCTTGTAATAACTCGGTCGAAAAGCTGTCACATTGCTCTTGCAATGTACTATTGTCTACATTCTTATCAAAATCTCCAAATATAGAGTTCAGAAACATGGAAGAAGCATCAACGGTGCATTTTGAGGAGGGTTCTGTGGATGAAAATGTGCAACTTGGAGTTAAGTTTCCGTTGGAAATGGAAAATTCACAGGTTCTATTGTTAGTTCGGTTTACTGGTTTGTAGTCATGAATTTCAATCGGAGAAAAACTTGAAATTGACGAATTTTCTTTATAGTTGTTTATAAAACCAGAATTGAAGGGCGAATTTGTTTTGTTTGTCAATGACATATTGCCAGACGTGAACTGATCAGGAGTAAGAGCATGAGGATTTATCATGTCAGATGTAATAATAGTCTCAGGTATTGAAGATATTGTTTCCCATGCCCCAAGTGAGTTACGTAAAGAGTTCGAAATTGTCAAATCTTTAATGACTCCTTCATGTACGATTGAGTTGTGAAAACTTCTGGGTAGGTATCCGGCATCCGAACCAAAATCTTTATGTTCCCAAGAATGAGAGAAAACTCTTTTTGTACTTGAGTTTGCTTTCATGAAAATCCTACATATTGCCCATGACTCCTGAGAAATCCAAAGAGAAAAAGAAACTATTAATAAATGAATATTCTAAAGAAATACTTTAAAGATTAAAAACGATCACCTTTATGTAAAAGGAAATTTTGAAATACATACATTTGCTGGAATATTTTTTTCGAGATAAGGTTCAGGTGAAACGGAGTTGGGGACTGAGGGAAGCCGGAACTCGTGCATCATCCAGTCAGTTTTTATCCCTTTTGCTGCTCTCCCTTTGTAGAAAACCAGGGACTTCTTCAAGCCGATGCATTTTTGGTTGTCTAAGGAGTATATAGGCCTATCAGTCCCGGTGGCTTTCCAGAATCCGGCTCCGGTTACACGGTTGGGACGCGAGCTGTTTCTATATTTTCGACCCCTTGGACAATAAAAGTACCATTCTTTTTCTCCAGTTGTTGCCAATTCTGGTTGCAGGAAATGAGCACCAAGAACTAGCTAGTTAGGTTGCATGTTATCAAGAGACAAAACGTAACAGTAGTCTATGTTAGAAATTTCAAACAAAAGCTAGATAAGATCTAGTTTTGCTCTCTCGAGATATTTCAGTAGATCTAGCAATACTACGAACACAAGTGCAACAACAATAATAATAATAATAATAAAAAATAACCAAAATATTCTCGTGATAGACCCTAAATATGTTGGGAACGATATTTGAACTCCGAAAACCCTTTGATATGAGCAAAGAAAGAACAAAAAATTAAAGGGTCTAAACACCAAAGTAATTCACACTAAACCAATAGGTAAAGGAAATGAAAACTTCAGTTAGAAAACCTAGAAGAGAAAAATTACTAACAAGAAAATATTTTTAATCCATAATCTGAAAGAACTTCAAACTTTTATAACAAAAAAAAAGGTTCTTACTTGGAAGATCCCATGGATCATACTTATAGATGTCAAGTTGCCTGATGAGTTCAATGGAAAGAGGCCTCTGCTGAATCTTTCTTCTAAGATAAAATCCAACTAGTTCTTCATCGGTCGGATGAAACCGGAATCCCGGCAGCATAACTTCATCTATTTTATCACTCTCATTTCTCTCCTCCATAACTTTTTCTTCTTAAAATGGATCTTTAATTACTGTGTGTATTCAGATATTCTTCAAGACAAAAAATTTGTTAGCTCTACTTTCACTAGCTATATGTAGCAGGACCAAATGGATTTGAACATGAACCAGTTTCAAGAAAAGGAAACAGAAAATCTTGAACATAAACCCTTAAACCTATTTAGAGAACAGACAATGAAGTTTTAAGCTAAAAGCATGCTGTCCAAATAGATGAACTCAAAAGGGGGAGTTAAGAATTACTTAATTTGGAAGTGATTATATGCACCCTGAGAAGGGGTCTGCCTCCGAAAGATCAGCCGACTTTTGTGGTGACTTTAAAGAAGCTTGTTTTTGAGAAAATAGCCACCCAGAAAATTAACCTCAAGTCAAATATATGAATTATTAGCAAAGACACTTAATTTCTTATACTTCATGATTCCTGACCCAAATTGTGTTTTGTTTAAGTCCAAATTGAGGAATCTCAAGAAGCACCAAATCAGCCCTCATGGGGATTAGGATGTAATAAGTGAATGATTTAATATGCATGCACACTAACATTAAGATTAATTAAGGGAAAAATTGCTCGAGTTGTGAGTTGCTATTCAACTTGAGTTGCACAATCAATCCCAACAACGCAAACTTTTAAAAGTCTCTATTAGTGTCATGAGGATACTCACATGATCAGCATTATTAGAATTGATCGTAAGAATTTTGCCTAGACGAATTTGTCCTATAGGTTGGTTTTGCCCTTCATAAAGTTGATCGCATTATGATCACAGACGATTTAACCAGGACTTAGACAATGTATGTCGATGGAGACGGGGTATGTAACTATATATATTTAAAGTTTGAATATCAACTCGCAATTCAAATAATAGGTTGGAGACCAAACTGATGCAATTGATCATTTGTCTTTCATGTGAAAACAAAGCAAACTTCTAAAATCATGCCTTTAATTTTAACTCGTGTTAGTTGGAAATAGTGGACCACAACCTACTCTCCCAATGCAAAAGTTCAAACTAATTAATTAATTAAATTAAATTGCTAAGAGAGACTAGTCTCTCAGGTCAGAGTTTATTTCTAGAGGAGTTAGTGTCTGGGGATCCAAAATTCGCCGGTTTCTATTCCATTCTCCTCTGCTTCTATTCCACTGACTCGTCAGATTCTAATAATATAAATTATGAATTAATTTATCAGATTAATGAAAGGTGACCTATAATTATGTAGGGTTTAGTCATAAGGTTTAAAGAGCATTGATGGACTAATTAAATTCTAAATAAACTTCCAGCTGTTGACCATTTTGGGTGTACAAAACCTCCATTTAAGAAATCAAAATTTGCTTAAACAAGTTGATGAGTGAAATTAATTAAAGAATCTTTACCTTCATGCACATTTTCGATTTCCCAAAAAAAAAAAAATAATAATAAATAAATAAAACCACCAGCAAGAAGGCAATGTGGGAAATTAACGTGGTTTTTTTTTTTTCAAGTTTTTGAATAAATTACCCGAGTATTTGAAAAATAATTGTTTAGAATATGTATGACAAAGCTTTTTAAAAATTATAAGTTGGTTAAACGTAATTTTTATTTAGATATAATTTACAAAAAAGATTTACTAAACATACACTTATATTTTATTTAAACAATAATAAAGCCAGTTTTTTTTTGGCCCATTTAAGTACTTTGTTATGTGAATTTTTGCCGTTTAAATGAAATGTTTTTAAAACTAATTGCATTCTTGAAACAGTGAGCACATTCGTTTTTACTTTTTTCTGTTGCCGTATTTTTTTTTTTAATATTTGTATTAAGCATTTCATGCCGAAAACGGACAGAAAAATTAAAATTTAAAGTAAAATCGTGTTATTTTTCCCCCCAACGTTGAAAAATGCCACAATATATGCGTTTTTTTTCCTATTTACCCTCATGTTTAATGAAGTAGGAAAAGGGATTGGTGCATTTGAGCCACATTATTTTAGAAGAATGTATTCTGAAATAATATATTGATTGAAAATGTGTGGTTGAAAAAGATAGAAAAATTATTGATGTAATTGAAAATATTATTTTATTGAAAAATGTGTGATTCAAAATTAGAAGAAGAATGAAAACGAAAATTTTAATGTGTATTAAACAGGGGCTAAAGTTTCATTTGACATGATTTTTGAAAAGTTAAAAGCTATTTATAAGAATATCAAATTAATTTTGAATTACATGTTTAGATAATTTTTTGAAAGTAATTAATTACATGATTATAAGAGTTTTTAGAGGAACTTGATACACTGTAAACTTTCTCCAAAAATTCTACTGTAAGAAACAATTTAAAAAGGAAAATGTAAATAGAAACTCTGGCAAATGAGTCTAAGTCCAACCCATATTTGCTTAAAGACACACACTTAAGTAAGTTGTAAATTAGTCAACCTAAAAGCTACTACTTTGGCACATGCATCTTAACTGAAATCGAATCTTTTGAATCGACTGGATCGAGTTTAGTTATTGGTTCCCAAACAAGAATCGTGGGTATTCAAGTGGAACCGATTTTCATAATATAACTTTTTATTTATAATTTATAGGCTAAGTAATATATATACACCTAAAAATTTTAACTTATATATTAATTAATCTAAAACTCTAGACTCTAACCCTGAGACATCAAGACTGACTCCTACCTTTTCTTTACATCTCGGCTCATATCAGATTGTTGCATTTTAGAGGTTAGTACACGCTAATCTTTAAAATTTGATTTTTTTTTATGAATCGAAAAGTTCAAGTTAGGTTGTGGTGTAAATTGATGAATTAAAGTGTGTATTATTTGCAATTCGAGTTTTTTATTTCTTACATTGTTTACAAACTTAAGTTCTTTTAATTTTTTTTATAGGGCATGATAATTAAACTTGATATATTCATTGTTTGGGCTGTGATATATCTTTTTTGCTATCTTGAGTTCGTAGTTCTCTATCAAAAAATATTTTTTTTCTTTTTTATTCAACCAGAGTGTGTTCAATATGTAGATTGTAATTTCTTGATACTATACAATTTTTTATCTAATTAGTGTTTTCTCTGCCGATTCGTTTTAAGTGTAGAAGAATTTAAGCATTGTTCATAATTAAACTATATGTTCTAGTATGCTTCATTTATGGATCGAGCAACATTTATTAAAAAAAATAATTTATTTTCAAATTATAATTTAATTATTAATATTTGGAATTTTTTCTTATTTTCGTGGTTTTTACTTTTGAATATCCACTATTTTGCTTCTTGAGGATTTATTAACTGAGTTTTTTCTCTTGCACAAATATTTTCGAGTAGATGCATGTTTGGTATATATACTAAAATGACATATATGAAAATGTTTATTAAATGTATATAAAAAATGTTTGAATAGAATCGAAATAGAACCAAAACCAACTGTTCGGATTTGAGTTTGGTTCATGTATTTACAAAGACCCGAATAGTTCCATTTATGAAATATTCGAAGTATAATGGATGGTTCTGGGTATTAAAATATCCGGACCGATCTACCCGACACCCAAGCCTACTTGCACTTTTATTCAATGTAATTTGCACTAAAATGTCAAATAAGAAATTTAATGTGAAACCTATAGCTAGGATTCTAGTAAATTACTAAAATGCTATGCTTTGGGGTACCATTACTAATCTATCTTTTTCATTATTATGTTTTTAGTTGCATTGACAATTCTTTAAAGAAAAGGATTATCATAAAAGAATAGGATTGTTGTAAGAGTCAATGAGTCTTTTGGAGGGTTATATAGATGAATTAGGAGTCTTTGAATTCGAACATGAAACGAGAAGAAAGAGTCATCGAATATACTTTAACCTGTCGCCTAGCTAATGATCAAACATCCAAAGCAGAATCATTGTCACCCGACTCTCGTTCGAGCAACGCACCTCTCGCTCGCTTGGCGCTCGAGTAACAGCGTTTTCCGAGAAACCCTAGTTTGTGTTTTTCAAGAGTTTTAATTATTCTATATTACATAAACTCCTCCTACCATAAATACCCAATGGTCATTACGTTTTTTTTGGTAGTTGATTTTGTTTTACATCATTATATCATTATTCCAAGATTTAAGAATGATTCCAAATATTGAGATTAACCTTTTAATTCTTGAGATCAATTAACCATAAGTTTAGGAAAAACATTGAATTCATATAATCCAAAACACACACTTCCTCGATAACATCAGGAATGCACTTTTTCAATAGTGTTTAAATGTTATTGAAGATTGAGTGAGGTTGGACTAAAAACACGTGAAGAGTACAAGAACGAGGCATTCTTGGCGTTTCACATGAGATGGACAAGTTCATAAGATCGAGAGCAGGTGTGAGCGAAACACGTTCCAGTAGGTTTTGAAGATTGCAGGAATTAGATCAGTGAGTCTAGTGGATTTTTTTAGATTAGATCATATTGTAAGTTCTTATGTCTACAGTGGAAACTGTTAACTTAGTTTAGGAGTTTTTACCCAGTTAAGGGTTTTCTTCTTCATCAAATCTTTTATTATTTACTTCTTTAATTATTTATTTGCGGCAGTTCAATATATGATAACTTGATTTGATTGACGAAACATCTAGAATAATTAAAAAGTAACTTGTTGCTTTTAATTGATAAATTTAATTTCGCGTTATTCACCTATTAAGTGGTTTTAGAGTTGAACTAGTAACATTTACTTATCAAGGAATGTATTGGGAGTAAATACAATATATGATTAAAACTTCGTGTTGACAAATTTATAAATAGTTTATAAGAGAAATAATAATAGGTTGTCAAATGCATGGATAATTAACGAGTAATAGTTAAGAATATATGGTTGAAATTAATATTTGACTTTGATTAAATTTGCAAATCATTTATAAATTTGTTTGCCAAATTGAGGCAAAGTTGAAAATTTGGTTGCTTAATGGTAAGGTTATCATAGAACACCGAACGGGCTACTGAAAAGAAAAATTCTGAAATGTTGGAACATTGTAATAATCAGTCATCTTCATGATCGAAAAGAAGAAAATGTCTTTGAGGTTCCATTAATTAAACATCAATACACATATTTAACTTCATTTCTTTATATTCCTCACCTTTCTTGCTTCCTGAAAAGCAATTATGCAAACTAAAGTGTAGTAATTTATATTCCACAAAAAAAAAATTGAATTTTTCGTGTAATTATTAAAATTCCCAAATTTCAACTAATGTAAAGCATATTAAATTCAGTTTATGGTCCAAAAAAATCGGGGACTTCAATAAAAAGATTTTATACATCAAAAAATGAAATGGGCTATTTTCTAGTCACAAAGCCCGACAAAATAAATGTAGACATGTATTTTTTTAAAAGTATGTATTTAAAAATAAGTAAAAATTTTAGGTTTACATGTAAAATTATTTTATTGGAATATATGATTGAAAATGAATTCAAAAGAAAAATGAATTTTTGGAAAATAGTGCTAAAACAGGGGATAAGAGAAGTTAGCCTAAATTTAAACAAATATATATTGATGGACAAAAATAATTGTTAAGTTGTCAAACTGAATTGACATCACAATTTTGAAATTGTTGGTCTGGATTCACATGAACCCGTCAATGTTTCAGTACAAAATCATATCAAATTTGGAAATGATTCGATATAGGTCTTGATAATTAAAAATCGCTTGAAACTAAATTGAAACATTTATGTGTTTTCTGCAAGATATTATTTATTCATTCAATTTATACTTCAACAAATTACGTGCTAGTCGGCTTCAGTTGGCTGTTTAGGGAAATAATGATTTATGAAAATATTTTTCTTATCTATTTCAAAAAAATAAATAGCAAGCTTAAATTTTATAATTCGGCCTTGTAATTTATTGGTTTAGCTAAAAATCATATTTTAATAGATTTTGATAAAAAAAAATAAAAAATGAAGAAATGTGTGATTGAAAAGCATATAAAAATGGTTAGCCCTGTGAAATGTTCAATTGTAAATTATTTTAAGAAAAAATGAGTTTTAAAAAATAGGGATCAATCGGAGACTTAGTATTTTTCCTCTCTTTTTTATTTTTATCTATAATATATAAAATATCTCATCGAGTGAGAATCATTTTTTTGACGATTTTAGTCCTATAATTCAATTATTTCAATAATATCTTACTTTTTATTTTTCGATATGTATTTAACATTCAATTATGCATTTCACTATTTACATTATGTATAATAATTAACATTTATTTTCAGTTGTTAGCATTTATCTTATATTTAGATCAAAATGGTGCAAAAAGTTCATGTACACTTTATATGTCTTGGGGACTATTCAATTACTCTAGAGTAAATAAATTATTCTAGTTTGTGTACACTTATTTATTTTCAAGATTTTCTAGTCACAAAGCCTAACAAAATAAATGTAGACAGGTTTAAGCTACATTTTTTGGGAAAATAGATTTCGTAATAGTGATTTTTTTTAAATGTGCATTTAAAAATAAGTAAAAATCTTAGGTTTACATATAAAATTATTTTATTGGAATGTATGATTGAAAATGAATTCGAAAGAAAAATGATTTTTTAGAAAATAGTGCTAAGACAGGGGATAAGAGAAGTTAGCCTCAATTTTTGTAATAAACAAATATATATTGATGAACAAAAATAATTGTTACTCAAACTGAATCGAAATCACGATTTTGAATTTGGTTTGGATTCACGTGAACCTGTCAACATTTCAGTTCAAAATCATATCAAATTTGGAAATGAATCGATATAGGCTTTGATAATTAAAAATCGCTTGAAACTAAATTGAAACATTTATGTGTTTTCTGCAAGATGTTATTTATTCATTCAATTTATACTTGGCGCTAGTCAGCTTCAATTTGCTGTTTAGGAAAATAATGATTTATGAAAATATTTTTCTTAACTATTTCAAAAAAATAAATAGCAAGCTTAAATTTTATAGTTTGGCCTTGTAATTTATTGGTTTAGCTAAAAATCATGTTTTAATAGATTTTGATAATTAAAAAAAAATGAAGAAAGGTGTGATTGAAAAGCATATAAAAATGGTTAGCCCTATGAAATGTTCGATTGTAAATTATTTTAAGAAAAAATGAGTTTTAAAAAATAGGGGCCAATCAGAGACTTACTATTTTTCATCTTTTTTATTTTTTATTCAATAATATATAAAATATCACATCAAGTAAGAATAATTTTTTGGATGATTTTAATCTTATAATTCAATTATTTCAATAATACCTTACTTTTTATTTTTCGATATGTATTTAACATTCAATTATGCATTTCACTATTTACATTATGTATAGTAATTAACATTTATTTTCAGTTGTTAGCATTTATCTCATATAAGAGATCAAAGTGGTGCAAAAAGTTCATGTACACTTTATATGTCTTCGGGATTATCCAATTACTCTAGAGTAAATAAATTATTCTAGTTTGTGTACACTTATTTATTTTCAAGATTATTCATTCAATCTATGATATAAATTTATTCTCCAAATTCAGGTACACAACCTTTTGTCTAAATTAATTTTCAAGATCACGTGTATATAAATTATTATTTTTCTATATTTATTAATTCAAATAAATTAAATCTCATGTTCATGAATGTATTTGATTGTTCCCATGAGTGTTAGACATAACTGAATTAATCTGTCAACTATTTAAATTATTATCACAAATGAATTGTTATTTCATTTCAATCATCAAATATTTTGCTCTTCCGCATCATGGAATCAGAGGCTATAAAAAACTTATTAGTGTATGAGAATGAATGGTCCCTTATAACGACGGTAGTTTGAAAGAGTTTAGTCGAATCTTATTCCAACAATGCTGAGAATTTTGATATTTTGCTCATCCTAATTGACAAAAAGACAATACGATTATTACGATGACTATTTATTCTATTATTCATAAAACATTATTAATCTTATTCTTAATATTTAGTTATTAATATAATTTTTTTTCTCTATTCATAGTCTTCAAACTTGCAATAAAGTAGTTCATGATTTTTTTATGTGAAAGCATGCAGACATCAAATCTCAATTAAATGCCCAAAGTCATATGCCTTAAGGCATACGCTTCAATAAGTTAATGAGTTGCTTGTACAGAAAAGTTCATATAAAAAAAATACAGATATCCAAATGGGGGTGGGCCTCATATAAATTAAAATTTATGTCAAACTAGACACCTTGTTTGGACGGTCCAATTCATCCGGACGTCCAGATGGTCAAACGGACGTTCGGTTGACATTTGACTTTTCTTTATTTTGTTCTTTTTTGAGATGTGATCTAAGTTCAAGTATCACTTTGAAAAATTAATTTTACTTTTGATCAAAAATATTTTATGCAAGTGATATGAAAATAACTTTTCGTGCATTTTGAGCTATTGTCATTCATTATTAAAGATCAAAATGTTATACATTTACATATGATCTTGAAAGTCTAGTCTTTGATCTTGTTTTGAAATTTCTTTCATGTTTAGCTCTTAAACTCTTGATCTTGATATTTCTTGACGTTTGACTTTAATACTTGATTTCAATCTTGACCTTCTTCATGAACTCGATTTGAGAGTTTTGATTTTGGTCTTTAAACTCTCGTCTCGAATAATTTGACTCGAATGCTTAACTTTCACTTTGATCTTCATTTTAAGTTCGATTTATAACGTGTTGATTTTGACAATGCTTGATTAATTTTAACATTGAACTATCATTACTCAAAATCCATTGTTAGAAACAATATTAATCTTGTTTGTTATAATCAAAACATTAAGGATAAAATCAAACATATGTCAAAAGGTTTGTATAGTAAAGCGGTTGACCTTTCATTGCCTAGGGGATGTGTTAGCACATTGCAGGCAAGGAAATTGAGGCAATTAGCCTCTTTATCGTGGCCTAGGGGAGGTGTTAGAATGTTGTAAGGAGGGAATTTGAGGTAATTAGCCTATTTGTTGACAAAAGGCAGCTCAGACTTCATCTCTTCCAAGCGATCATTTATGCAAGACCTTCCTACAATTGATTGATATGACATCTCTAAAGTGGGCGCCTAAAAGGTCAAATTGTCGATCAACTTTTCAAAGGTCGGATCTAGACTCTAGGGTGGCCACTTTTTAAAAAAACATTAAATGTCAATCAACCAATGATCGACTGATTGATGCACAAGAGTATATGCCTCAACCATCAGGACGAGGTCGTCGTCACTTCATCCAATGGTAGTAATTTCTCATCTCATACTATAAAAGTTTACACTTAGTGACATTTGAATGTAATTCAATTTTAAGGTGTATTTGATGAATATTATTAAGGAAAGAATGTATTTTAAATAGTGATTGATGGGAAATATGTTGTTAAAAAGTAAGGAAAAATTATTATGGCGATAAAATATATTATTTTATTGAAAATATGTGGTTAGAAATGAGTTTTGAAAAAATATATTTTAAAAGAATGTGTGTCAAATATGGACTTATACATTCAACTATGACATTGCTCTCTATTATTTTACACATTATACACTATCCCCGATGCCCAAACACAAAGGTACCTTGACACGTCTCAAGCACATTCCACATCCAAATACACTATTATTGTTAATTGAATTGATCGTCGGAGTGCTAGCAGTCACTTCCCCCACCATTAAAGAAGGTCGTGTGCAACTAATGATTTGTACAATTGTGCAGGAGCAAGGCTACATGGATGTAAGCGGAGATGAGAGTTGTTGGTCGTTACCCCTACAAAAATCGAGATCAACATTAATCTTACTTTGGTTGGTAAGCTTTTTAAAAATATTTTTGCAAATATATATTATTTCCTCGGGCGAGGCATCCAAAGACATGATCTAATTGTCTCAGAAGGTTAATGTGAAAGAAGCAATGTCGAGTGGATTGCTGCCTTATGTGGTCTCTTGCTTTACTTCTTGCTTAGTTGGCTGCGCTGGCTTGCCTCGTAGGTCAAAGCATAACAATAGTCCTCGAAATCTAGGTGTTAATATTCGTGTAAGATATGTATTCTGATTAACATGTGGAGGTATAAAGATCATCTTGCTTTTGACGATGCGTCTCACGAAGAAAGGGAAAAAACAATCATTTTGCTGGAAGATGCATCTCAAGAAGCGAATAACAAGTAGGTTTTTCCAAAATCCCTGTAGACAAAGGGACGAGATCATCATAGCATGATCATTGTAAATGACGGGGTGATGAGGCGATAAACGTTCTCATTCGAAGTGACATTTGATGAGCGAGAACGTCTACAATAATATTTATAATTGGTCAAAATCTTTGAAATATACCGAATGATGATACGTCAAGTGACAAGAACCTTGTAAGCTTTACATTTCTATATGCATTTATATGTACTAGTTAGAGTTGAACGTGCACTGCACGTTATTCTGAAATATTTTATAAGTACCGTAAAATTAATATTTGATAACAATTTGTTGAGAGAATTTGATGAGTTTTAAATAAATTAAAGAAAATAAAATTTAGGGTAGAAATTTATGAGAATAAAATTATACTCTAAAAACTCAACTTCTATGATTCAAATAATTTTTTTCAATGTTGAAATACTACAAATGAACAATATTTTTATATTACGTTTAGTACATAAAAATTAATTGATAATACATGAATTTAAACACCCATTAAATTTTCTAGATATATGAATAGAAATAAATACATCCATAATAACTCTAGATTTATGTAAATCAATATTCATTGAGTCAGCTTAATGTCAGCGAATTGAGAGTTAATAACACGAAATTCATACATGTCATGTAGATCAAGGTTCAATGAGTTTAGATAATTGTCAATATTAATTAATTAATAATTAATAACTCGAAATTCATGCATGATCAAGAATTTTATAGTATTTATTATATATTGAAAAACAAAAATTAAGGTATTATTGAAATAATTGAACTGCAATAGGGTTAGAATAATCGAAAAAATGATTCTCCCTTAATGTAATACTTAATATATTATAGATATATGATATTTTCCTTCTTGAAAAAATCGGCATTAAGCAGAATAGAAATAATAGGTAATGGTCATTTAGAGGATTGCACATGGCAATGTTTAGCTCAAAAGTATTGGTCGAGTTGTGGTCGTGCACTTCATAAAATCTTGTTTTATATTAATCCACGTTTGTGTCGGTCCATTGTAAAAATATATATTATATTGTTGACTTTAATTTAAAGGGTAATAATTATTGTACATAACTTCCAAAAGATTAACTATTTGAAATTGATCGCTATCGTAATCGTCTTATGTAATATACATGTGGCGATGAGTGATTTAATGTATTAATATGGTAATTTTTTATTGCTTCATACATCAAATCACTAATCGATGTGTGTGTGTGTGTGTGAGAGAGAGAGAGAGAGAGAGAGAGATATTGCTCATTTTTATTTATATCCTCAACATTTTTCCCATTACATTGTCATGACTTCAATTAATTAATATATTTGATCTCTAATCAGGACTTTCATCCAAATATTCTACTAACGTGCATTCAAAAGATGGGCAAATATTTTGATTAAGTTTTATATTAGTTATTAATTTAGATTATTTAAAAATACGAGAGATAAATATGTAATTTTAGCCTCATAACAAACATTTTGGATGAAAATCGTCTCTATAGATAGATGTGAAAAATAATAGAGAGTTGATGATTAAAAATAAATAAAAATTAAAAAAGTTGAGAATGCAAGTATAAAAAAAAGAAAAATTTAGCGATATTCATGGAAATTGTCGTATGAATATATTCACCCCGAAATACTGTAAAAGAAAAAAAGCCAATTTGTAATAAAAGCCTCCAAATGGCTTTGAATTTGGGCCCACGCTTTTGCATGTTGCTAACGTCGGGCAAATGGAAAAACATAATTAAAAAAAAAATAAAAAATGCTAAGAACAAAAGGTATACTAGTCGATCTGCTGGTCCACATGAACTAATAATAATCAAGAACAGTATTGTCGATTTTATTCCATAAATAAATGGATTTATTATATTTGTCTATGGCACATGCTACATATTCCATATTGTATATGAAAATAAAATCAATTAATCCCTTTTTCTCATATAATATGTCTTAGTTCGGTGAATAAAATCAAAGTTAATTAAGTTTCATATTTTGAAAAGGGTAATTAGCAAATAATGTTCTTATCTTTAATTATTATTATGAAAATGATAATTATATTACCACCACAAAATTTACTTACTACACTACATTATAATCA
>CAIGRL010260780.1:0-10070 GCA_903798325.1 Fraxinus xanthoxyloides | reverse complement strand
TAGGAAATTTTGGCAAAGTTCAGTTACTATTTATGCAAGTTTTGAAGTTCAGTAACCCCTTAGAAATTTTTTGCAAAGTTTAGTGACTATTTAGGAAAGTTTCGAAATTTGGTGACTTCCTGGGAACTTTTGGCAAAGTTCGGTGACTATTTAGGGTATTTACCCCCACATAAGTGATGTTCTGTAAAAAGTACCCTACAATACTTCACTTGTACTATTTAAAAGATATAGTCATCATTAAAAGTATAGCTTCTTATTTGCTTAATAGAAATAAGGATAAGTTAAAAATGCAAGACGCTTCTCATCGAGTCTATCATAACTAGTTATTCTATTGAACCTAGTTAGTGGAATCTCCAGTCATTGGTTAGATTTTAATTAAGATGACTCATTAGTTTAGGCTTTACACCAATTTTCTTGTTATGCAGTCTATTTTATCTCTAGATAATCCATTTGTACATGGATCCGTCAAGTTATCCTTTGACTTAACAAGATCAATCGAAATTGTTCCATTTGAGAGAAAATACCAAATATTAAGATTTACCATTGTTATATGATATTTCGTATCATTTGACATATAGCTAGCTATCTCGATCAAATCACATAACAAGCACATATTGTTACTAATTAGGAAACCCTTCGACATTTTTTGAAGACATCTTTCTTCCTTCTAAAGTTATTGAAAACTCTAGTTTAATCTTTCAATTATCAAGTTGCTTGGTGAATTTTCACGAAATAACTACACTCTAAATGGTAAAATATATTTACTAATAGATTTTGAATCTTTGCATTGGATATCCAATTTTCAACATCTTGCACAACTTAAATTAAACAGTATATTCACGGTAGCGCATTTTATCATTTTGAAGATACTTCAAATATCTCAATATTCTAATTTGAAGAAAAGCCATTTCACCCCAAACAAATCATGGGGTACATCGAGTTTAAATTGAGAATGTTATGCAATTAACAATTCTACATCCCACAATTTTGGGTAGAACTTAGCACCATAATATTCATCTACTCTTTTCAAGTTCGATCAAATCGTTATTTATATCTATCTATCAGATAAATAATTTTGTCCCACTTTAGTCAATATATAAATGACTAGGAATTACAATATTTCTTGAAAGCTTATGTACTTTCATTTTTAAGATGGCCAATTCACAACAGAAAATGAAAACCACTTTTTGCCGTTAAAAAAAATGTGCCCCCATTTTGAATTGTGATCGATCCAACTTTAATTGGTCATATAGATAGATTTGACAACAATCAACACCCAGTTCTAGTTTTCAGTTGCACCACGTTGGTTGACTCGAGCCATGCTAAATAAGATTGACGCGTGTACAAAACTATTCTACAACCTTTCTTCATGTTGGTACACGTTAGTACCCAAATTCTATGAAGAAAGTTAATTTATTATCACATATATCATTGACATTTA
This sequence comes from Fraxinus xanthoxyloides, assembly GCA_903798325.1. Taxonomy (NCBI): domain Eukaryota; kingdom Viridiplantae; phylum Streptophyta; class Magnoliopsida; order Lamiales; family Oleaceae; genus Fraxinus; species Fraxinus xanthoxyloides. The sequence goes on along the minus strand of CAIGRL010260780.1, from coordinate 8,629 downwards.
TACAATTTCAAGCATTTCACTATATAAAGCGTGTTCTGAATGACAAAGCCATTTATACTTTCTACAGATTTTGTTTGAAACAAATTTTCCGTAAATAAAATTCAAGAGAATTCAATCATGCAAACTTAAAGAGATTTGTCTTAAGATTATTGAAAGAATTGGGGCATAATTTATATTCGACAATTAACATGCAAAATATTTTACAGAGTTTTGACTTACCAAAACAAGACATGTACATGAAAATACGATCAGATCGTAACTAACTGAAACATAGAAATAGAAGGAGAAAAAATGAAGTGATGTATGCGAAAACAAATATTTTTAGGAAAGATTTCGCCCCCACACTGGTGCTAATATGATCAAACTCAAGTTTGTCTCCCAAGATACAATATTTGTCTAATTAATTGACAACCAATGATTGATCGTACCCTTCTAGAACATAAGATATTGAATACTAAATATCGAAGACGAAATTCAAAAATAATTTGAAAATTAATTTTACAGAATTTGAAGAGAGAATGAATTAGAAATCAATTACTTGGAATTGTATTAGAGTAAAGAAGATAGAATTAAGCGAGTCCTAATTATAAATTTTCACGCGTCTCTTCAAATTATTGCATCTTTTGACACAAATTAATGTTAACTATTAGATCACATCATTTCATATTAATGGTGCTGTATGTCATGACTTTTCATCATAAACCTTTTGGATAATCACACTCATTCCAAAGTAACATGACTTTTTGGTAAGCACTATTTATATTGAAGAACCACGACTAATCATCACACCAATTGGAATCTTTTTCAATTCAAGCGTTTAAAAATATCCCGTAACTTTCAACACATTCTTCCTTCTGCCTCGTCCACCACTGTTTGCACGAAAGCTTCCCTCTAAGGCAGAAAGCTCCCCCTGCTATTATATCCCTCAACTTTGTTAGATCCTTTAACCTCGTTCATCTTCGGCTCTGTTACTATTTTGAAAACCACCCACATAAAATCGAGAATCGATTCGACTTATCCAAAAAAGTTTAAATCAAGATAAGAATCGGTATACCCACATCAAAATGTTGTTTCATTAACTATTTAACGAATTTGAATTTTTAATACTCGTTTATTGCTTGAGTCAACATCCGAATCGATTTTCAAGTCATTATAAAATGCGAAGCATCGCCTAAAATTTGCGTGACAACTTGTAGGAGGACACGTTCAGCAGTAACGCGTGGTCCATTGTTCACTATTCACTTAATTATCCATGTGCGAAGCCGAAGAAATTTTCTACACCCGTGCCGCGCCGAATTGTCCTTTTTAGAGTAATGATACAGGAAATTCACATGCCTCTAATGCTTAAGGACCCTACACCCCAACCCTAGACCCTTCTAGAGAAATCTACATTGCTTGGTCCATATGTTTCGAGATATACGACGAATTTTACTTATAGATATAAAATTTAAATAACGGGACGAAAACTAGATATAGCGCTGCCTTCCTCTGATCTCCTTGTTAACGCCGAAGAGGCGCCAAGCTAGCTCGAATAGTGAGAAATTGTTGTACGTAGATCTTTTGTTCTTTCTCGGATGTTCCTATTCTTTATTAAGTTCATCATTGTAGGCACCCCAATTTACTAAAGATTTGGCTTCTGATTCAACGAACATATAATCATCGAGTCATCCCTCAGACTCAAGAACTTGGTTAAGCAAAAAAAAAGTTCAATTTTGTCAAATCGTTAAAAAAATTAAGTCAATGTATAGTATGTTTACTTTAAAACAACTGATCGTTTTATATGATAATCAAACAAATTACTAGTACGGGATTTTTAAGCACGTTGCTCATAATTTCTAAAAGCCTATTATTTTTTCGTGTCTTTTTTACTAGTTTGTTGCTCATTATTATAATTTTTAAGCAATGCATATATTTGAAGACATATACCAACATATAATATATGTTGTGATATAATTTTATATTTACATAATTACTAGTTTTGTTATTTTCTTCATATCAATACAAGCAATGTATGATATCTCGAGAGTATTAAGTGACGTGTAAAACTGAAGTGAATAGATTTTTTTGTTTTTTGTTTTTCTTGGAACTATAAAATTTACTGAAGAGTAAATTTTTTTTTATCAATCTGAACTTTATGAGCATATATATATTTTTTTAATTTGAATTAATGAACTTTATGATTATGATCGTATAATTATTTAATTGGAATTAATATTGTTACAAGATTTGGTATTGGGCAAAAACGTAGACTTATCGCTTCTGAATAGCTGCAAGTATTAGTAGCAGTAGCAGTAAGTAATAATAATAATAATGAAAATTTACTCTGAATGTCACAAACCTACCAAATCTTTAAATAGTAGTATATATGTCTCAAACTTTTAAAAAAATGGGCCATAGAAGGGTATCTCGATGGGTTCCGTCCAAGTATCCGTTAATTGACCTAAATTCAAGCGTTTGATCATAATTTGACCATATTTAAAAAGGAAAAATGGTAAATCTACATTTTACAACATAAAATATTTTTAAAAAATTAAAAAAAAAAATAGAGAATAAAAGAAATATGAAAGAGAGAAATTTCTTCATCTTCCTCACCTACCTCAACCCCATTCACAACATAATTATCTTTCCCTCCCAATCTTCCCTTCCCATTTTAGCCAACCACCTAAACCATTACCCACAATTCCAAGCCGAGCTCCTTTTTCCAATTCTTTATTCCAAGGCAATTCTTTATTACAATTTAGTTGACAATATTGATAATGAAATAATTATACGACGTTTTCAAGTATGAAATCACGTAGGCTAAAATTGTATTAATGTATTAACTTATTTTTATTAACGTCATATTGTTTTTAAAATAATTATATTTTAATTTTTTATTCCATAATAAAAAAATGTGTGGCTCTGCCACCGTTTCCAATCAACCATTCACCATGCCTCCTATTTTTCATTCCACTGTCTCTGTCCCAATAAAACCCGTGGTAAGAACTCACGCGCCGCCCCTTGTGACTGGTCCTCTTGCCTCCTCCTCGCTTCCCCACTTTCCTCCACCACCTACACTCACTACAATATTGTCACTACCAATATGGACCCAAGCCCAACCTCATCCCCAAGGCCATGAAAACGACGTTGTCATAGAAAAAGGAGCCCACTGAAACTTCAGGCCAAAAATGTCTGCAGTGCACTTCCAAAAATACTCCACACTAGGAGTGTTGTATCAAATATGGCAATTGACGACGTAATTTAGGGGTGGGGTGGTAGAAGACATCATGTGAAATGCACTTGGAGCGTGTAGTTTCATTTGTTTAGCATATTGTGGCTTACATCTTTCATGTAAAAGATTTATTATTCACTTTAGAAATCAGTATTTTCTTGTTCGAAATTTTGTTGTTAAATGGAGAATACAATTGCTTGTTAATTTATTTTTTACTCAAAGGAAATCTGGATGTTATTCGTTGATCTTGATTTTTGTACATTCGACGTAGCCAACAGATCTCAGGTCTACTTACATCCACTTAAACTCATTTCCAACACATTTGGATAAATCGTTAGTCATCCATGGCCTTCTCCGATAGTGAGTGAAGTGGTCGGGAGTACTCTGATGGTCAAATTAGTCGACGAAAAGAAATATAACAATTGTGGGACGAGTTTTAAGGTGCAAATCACAAAAGTGTTCGAATACCGAAAATATGTATAAATATAGAGATGAGCAATCTTACAATGTTTTGGAATTAGAATTGTCTTAATTCAGAATTTGTGTGAGTTGTGAGTTTTATAATAACATTGTTGGAGTGGTGGCCGTTGAATGAAGAAGCACTTGGTTTCATTCTAACAGTCGAAGTGCCCCATCATAGGTTATCAAAATAAACGTCCTAGGCTCTCAGCATTAAGAGCTTGTTTAAGCCTCATTTTTAGTCAAAAAATACATTTTGAAATTGTGACTTCATGGAAAATGTGTGGTTAAAAAATGGGGAAAATTTTTTAATTTGCATATAATATTATTTTGTTGAATAATGTAAAGTTAAAAATAAGAGATGGAAAAATGTATTTTGAAAATAATTGGAAACAAACAATGTCTTAGTGTTATCTAAAAAGTAGTCACACTATGGTTTAGGTCTGTGTACCTATGATGTAAGCTGATAAGACTTGACATGATGCCTACTGTTAGAGGTCACATCCATCACCTTCACATGATCTTGCATATAGAAGATCTCGTGGGCTTCGGCCTCATACATTGTGATTCATATCCACCTCGACAACATGGGCTTCGGCCTTGCACATCACGCTTCAATGAAGTGCTGGATTGCACCCTAAGTAACTTGCAAAAGGAAGCTTCGTGGTTGAGGCGTGTTTGCTTCATTATCTTTGATGATGTGTAGTGTGTTTTTGTCGAGCTTGTTAATGGCTGCCACGTAGCTTCCGTTTGAGCTTCGGTGGCGAAATATAACATCATCATTATAATTAATAATTTTTTTCTGTTTGAGTCCCATTTTTTTAGAATGAATTTTGTAAACAATTATTTTTGTTAAAAAGTAAGAAAAAATTTGGATTTACGTGTAAAATTATTTTATTGGAAGAATCAAAATAAATTTGAAAGTTTTTTCCTAATTATATTAAAAGAGCCACTTTTCCTTGTACTATGCATTTTACATGTGTCGACAAATTCTATCGTCAACCAACACGATGTCGTTTGATGTTGCGAGATTTTTCTTCTATCTCCCCAACTGCCGGTAGCCCACTGCCTTCTTACCCGATTTCGATTTCCCTTTGCCNACATCATCATTATAATTAATAATTTTTTTCTGTTTGAGTCCCATTTTTTTAGAATGAATTTTGTAAACAATTATTTTTGTTAAAAAGTAAGAAAAAATTTGGATTTACGTGTAAAATTATTTTATTGGAAGAATCAAAATAAATTTGAAAGTTTTTTCCTAATTATATTAAAAGAGCCACTTTTCCTTGTACTATGCATTTTACATGTGTCGACAAATTCTATCGTCAACCAACACGATGTCGTTTGATGTTGCGAGATTTTTCTTCTATCTCCCCAACTGCCGGTAGCCCACTGCCTTCTTACCCGATTTCGATTTCCCTTTGCCAACCTTCCAAACTTTGAAAGCACCACTGCCACCATCGGCATTACCACCATGATCACCGCCGCCATCGTAGCAAGAAAGAGATCGAGAAAATGTCCAGGAAAGTAGACGAGGAACGGGAAGGAGAAGGAATTCCTAAAATTCAATTCCAAGAAAGAAAATTGGAATCGGTGATTAGCTTACTTCTTAGGCGATTATTGCGTTTAAAAAACCTAGAGCTGTGTGTTGTGAGAAAGATGTGTCTATTGTTGTTGATGAAAAAAAAAGAGGTATGTGTCTCCGTGTGACAGAGTGTCTCCGTTGCGCACGAAGATGAAGAATGCTACGATGATGTTGTTGCAGACTTTATTATTAACCTCATTTTTGCTGACAACGAGACTACTGCTAAAACCATGAAGCACGCTATTAAGGGTATGGCCTGATTATTCACCATCTATTTCCATACTATGATCAGTAGCTAAAGCAGCATCGTCATCATCATTGATAACATTGTCGTCGAGAACTGCCTTCTCAAGTTTTTGAAGTTTTAATCTCATATTATCTTCATCGTAGTCTATAGAATCTGAACTTAGACCACTTAAGTATTTTAATTCATAATTGAAATTATATGTATCACATCTCGAAGCCACGAAAGAGGAGGAATATAACAAGTGAAATGCATTTCTCAGGACATCGAATTCAAATGTGTGTACAAGTTCTTCTGATGGGAAGTCTAGAAAATACTTAGGATTGGCTCTCGGCTACAAGATTCAGTGATATAAATTATCCATTGATTATCCAAGTTAATTAAATATGGATGTTGATAAGTCGGAGGAGTCATTCTCATCCCTTAGTTCATGATTTCCAATATTGATATTTTGTTGTTTTGATGTAGAATTTGAATGATTGAGGAGTACGGGCTTAGTTAGATTGTGGAGTAGTTAATTGTGTTTGGGAAGTGTAAAAATTGTATCTTGATTTTAAACTTAATTTCTTAAAAATAGGTTATATTTAAAGTGTTTGATAAAATGACCAATTGTAAAATTAGCGTATAATTACCTTAAAGGTTGATTGAGTTAAAAGTCTTGTTGAAAATTTTTAACCTTCACTATTAAAAAATAAAAAATTCTCCGTCAGCACGGACGCATGGAAACACCGTGTCTCCATTAGTGATGGAGACACGGACCCATCCAGGATGGAGACACCAACTGGGTCTCCATCCAGCACGGAGACACGGTCAGTGTCTCCATCCAGTATACAACCTTTTTTTTGTGGAGAAATGTCATACATTCTATGTTATATATATTATAACATTTCGAGAGATTAACTGACAAAAAAATCAATTCAAACAATTCTACAAATATCACATTACTTATATTAAAAAAAATATCTTCACACTTTTAAATACTCAACTAAATTGCAGCACGTGCATTGCACATACGTACACTAGTAATTTAAAAAACAGGGACTCAAATAGAACCTTTACATTATTGCTTGGAATCAAGTTCCAGTCATGTTCGACCCACGTGATAACTACGACCCCAATTTTCGTACATAACAAATAAGTATAAAAGGACTGAGGAAAGACTTTTTAACCTACATATAACGTAGCCTTTACCCTTTAGTGAGTCTCTCGCAAGAGACATGGCAGAAATTACGTTGGGGGTATAACGGTCATTATAGAAATAAATATCATCTTTCAAGTTGATAGCATAAATAACGTACACCAATCAAGTTTAATTTCCTCAATTCAAGCTCGTTTTTCTTGCACCTTTATACTTTATCGTGTCTACAATTTCAACTGTACTCTGCTCTTCAACTTCCCCCCATTTTCTTTATTCCAAGGCAATCTAAACGTGCTTAAATCCCCGCTAAACAAAAAAAATTCCCCTTAAATTCAGGGTTTTATCAAACTTTTGGCTCGAGAAATAGTTTTTTTTTATAAAACATGTGGAATCTGCAAGATTTTTCCGATAGGAAAATGGCCGGTAAGGCACCGGAGAAATCCAACTTTGTTCATACGTGCAATCTGTTGAGTCAATTTATCAAGGAGAAAGGTAGTTTCAGAGATTTGAATTTTGAAATTGGTGATAAAGTGGAGAGCCTTGAATCCATAGGTAAAATTTCTTGTTTCTTTCTCTGTGTTTTTCGAAGAGAGTGAGGTGTTGATAAGAAAATGATTGTATGATATGGTTGTTTTCAGTGAAAGCGGACAAATCTCAAGTTGCAGCCTCTACAAAAACGAAATTCATGAACAATATCGAAGAATCAGTTCAACCATCGACTGAACAATATATGTCGATAGAGCCCATTCCTCGCCGAGGCATGCCGAGTTCTTTGAGTAATTTACACGATGCCTCGAATAAGGCTGTTACAAGGTTTTTAGCTTTACCTTTCTGAGTTGTTTTATTCTTAGAGTGGCAAAAACGAAATTTCGTAGTCCACTCCAAATTTATTATCGCAGATTGCCTCTTTTTGGAAGGCGTTATGTAATGAATGAGATTTTTCATGAATTGAGCAGAGAGGCTGCAACAGTGGAGTCCAAGAATGCCCAGTTGACTATCTTTTATGCTGGTAAAGTTTTGGTATTTGATGATTATCCAGCTGAGAAAGTTACAGAACTTGCGGAATTTGCTAGCAAGGAAAGCTCTAAGGAATTTCACGGCATATTGTCCAACCACGTTAAGGAAAAACTAAACCCGAGTAATGCTGTGGCCTCGACCGCTACTGCACGAGAACGACTTCCTCCAAGACCCGATGCAGCCTCTTCTCGTAAGGCTAAACGTGCTTTGCCCGATGCCGGCAAAGAGGCACAGGAAAAGCTTACGCTCCGACCCGAAGCTAGTGGTTCTCATAAGGCTAGAGGCATTTTGCTGAATTCAAACATAGAGAAAATGAACAATGGTGGTGCTGTAGCCTCTTGCTCTAGACCAGAAGAAAGGATTTCACCACAACTTGAAGCAAGTGGTTCTGGTAATAGCTTTTGACAAAATAATTTACTCTTTTCAGAAAAAAGTTTTTAACTATGGGCTACTTATGAAATGTCGTGTTTCAGATTTGCCAATTGCAAGAAGATCATCACTTCATCGTTTCCTTGAAAAGAGAAAAGATAGGTAAGCAACTTCACACCGTACATTTGTAAGCCAAAAGAATTTCCAATGCAAAAAAAATTCTTAAAGATAATTTTACTTCTAGACAATGCTATAACTAGAAATGATCTCCTACCCACAATGGACTGGAGTTGTAATGTCCACCTTCTGACGTGACAAACATTTTTCCTTTTGAAAAGTAAAAAAATTAAGTCTTGACAGTTGATGAGGCGCAACACGTCAGTGTTACGCAATTGTTATCCTGGGCAAGAGATCAGCTTTGATGCTATAATATGTAATGAATCGTCCCCGAGCCACATCCGTTTGGTATCCATTTTTTGAAAAAATGAGTTTTTGAATAGTGATTGATGGAAGAATGTGTGGTTAAAAAGTAAGAAGAATTTTGAGGTTTGTGCGTAATATTATTTTATTGATAGAATGTATGATTAAAATGAAGAAAGAGAAAAA
>CAIGRL010260755.1:0-13150 GCA_903798325.1 Fraxinus xanthoxyloides | reverse complement strand
CGGGCTTCAAATCTAGTAATAAACATGTCCTAAATACACCTAGTTAGGGTAAAATTCTGTACTACACTCCCTTTAATATTTTTATCATAACTTTCTCTTCCGATATTTGATTAAGGTGGTTCAAATAGGGTTGTAAAGATAACTTAAAGGACTTTACTATAAGTTTTCAAATTCAAATCTTTATTAGGCCAAAAATAAGTCTCAATCTCAGGTTAGAAATTTGGAATAGCCTTGTGCGGTTGAAAATTGATTTGTGAAAATATTTTGGTCATATTTCACTCCTTTTGACTTCTAGTTGCATCCAATTGACCCATAACATTCTCGAATGATCACAGTGAGCTTCGACACAATTTTTGAATATTTACACTTTAGTCCTAAACTTTGGATCTTTCCTCTTGTTATGTCAATTTTCACTTCTTTCTTTCAATTTCATTTCCTTTTATCGATTTTCACCTAATAAACGAAATATACAATAAATTAGGTTATAATTGTTCAAAATAGCTATGAAATGTTTATATTTTTAGTTCTAAATAAGTGTATAAAATATATTTATCAAACAAAACATTTATTTGTTCTCAAACAAAACTATAACATAACTTAACAAACATGCAAAATGTTTTGGCTAAATAACCTGTCATTTTGTCTCAAAATTGAGATTATTGTTTTACATCTATAAACAGTTTCAAAGTTGCATTACCAAAATTAATATATACTTTTCTAATACAAAACTGATGTGTGTGTGTGTGTGAATAATTAAGTAAGATACTATGAATTCATGAATTGTTTCGATTACAGGCCTTCTATGGTCAAATTTTTACTTTCATAAATTGTAGGATTCACACAGTCCCAAATTTATTCTTTTTTACTATTTTCCCAATATGTGATTTAAGACTGGATCTTTATACCAACTCCTCACCTTTTTTTGTTTAGATGAATCTCACAAATTGCAATTCGATACTTCAATAAATAAGGATTCTCCTATTTTTTATTACTTCAACCTCCAAAACTCAATTAGGCTAATAGTCCTTTTCCAAAGATCTAATTTTCTCAAATAAGTGTGCGAGATTTAATCAAGACATGTAGTATGTAAATACATAATAATTATTTTTTTTTAATCTTATGTTTAGACTTCTCTCTATTAAACTTTCTAAACGATCCTTCTCAATTATAAGCCAATTACTCGAAGAGACGTTTCACAATGAGATAGTTTTTTTTTCCTCTTTTCTTTTTTTAACCATGATCAGTGCAATGCTCCCCATTAAGCACTCATTCTCAAAAAATGACCTGTAACTTAAGCTTTTCACCTAATTTTCATTATATTGGCATTATGCAATAAACCAAAAAATTATGCATATGGAATCCAATTCATATACATATCTCATAAATTCATACCTAAACTAATCTAGATTTAGTCGAAGGATATATATTGTAGTAATTCTTGGGTTTAGGATCCAAGTTCTACTATTTCAACATATTAAGCATATAAATCAACCCATTACTTTATAATGCTAAACTTAATTCATGTGAACAAATAGTATCAAGTTTTACATGAATAAGAATCAATTAATCTAAGTATGTAAATTAATACATAATTCCAAATATATTTGTCGACAAGACTACCTAACCTACACTAGCACACAATAAACATGAAAATACATATATATTTTAAATTTTATAATTTTAAAATTTTTCTATGTATAATAAAGAAATTGAAACGCACAATCACATAAGAATAATAAAACTAAAAGCTCAATATTTCTCCACCTCCAAACTTAAAGTAGACATGGTCCTCAATGTTTTAAAATCTAGTATAGCACATATAGGAATGGGGAAGAAAGGAAGAAGGTATTCCCCAAATTTTCTGCCTGATATTTGAGGTGGCTTGTTGGATCAGTTCATTCCTTTCTTTTCTAAGCTACCTCTTCACTAAACCAAAAAAAAAAAAACCTTTTGCAGCGGTCAAAAAATGATGCAAAAGACCTTTTACAGTGTTTTAGCGTATGTTGCAGGGGTCGATGTTGTTGTTGAGTGAAGAGATACATCAGTGTTTATTCACCGTTGCAAATGCCCTCTTTTGTAGCTTTTTTTGCGTTGTCGCTAACTCTTTTGTAGATTTTTTCTCAACGTTGCAAATGCCCTTTTTTGAAGCGTTTTTTCAACGTTGCCATTAACTCTTTTGCAACATTTTTTCAACGTTACCGTTAACCCTTTTGCAGCGTTTTTTTAGCGTTGCCATACCAACATTTTTTCAGCATTGTCATTAACCCTATTGCAGCGTTTTTTCAACGTTGCCTACCCTTTTGCATCGTTTTTTAAAATTAATTCGCATGTTCTATATATGCTTACTACGCTACTGAAAAATCATGTTCTTTGATCCAACAATTCGAATAATAACTAATAATTCGCATAATACACTGTAAAATATTCAACACATTCTCTTTTCCAAAATAGAATTAGGAGACTACAAAATATGCACCATCAAAATATATGAAATGACCACAAAACATGTACCACTACAATATAATTATGAATCTACAAAACATGTACCACCAAAATACACTTATGAAACTACAAAAACATGTTCCTTCGTATTGTTCTTTTGACATTTGTTTTTGATCCACTTGATGCCCATTGATGTGCCATTCTTGACCTTTTGTGCACCTAAAATGAAAATCACATAGCATGATTGATACTTAACCCTTCTTCGACGAAAGTTCTTCGAAAACTATCATAGCATCTCCGTAGCAACTACTGAAAGTCAACATTAACACAACTTCTAAAAATGGCTATCAACTTCATGTCGATGACAAATTGGGTTACTTGCACAGAAAAGATGCCATTGGATAAAGTGAATTGATTAAGATGATTGCTAAATGCAATGTCTCAGAAATTAGATGATTACATGCAGTACATACATACAATAATGATGTGGTCACTAGTAATCAAGAACTTTCCTAGAACTAATATCAAAAGCAAAAAAAAATCTATATCATATAGAAAATCTAAATAATTTACGAGGTGCAACTCAAATTTACAATTGAACAAAAATTTAACAAGGTCAAGTTTTCATTCCTCAACCATAAGTAGAGTTCAATAGCTGAATCTTGCAAGTAACATTATCATGCAGGGCAAAAGACCATGTCTTAAGTTTTCACCACAACTAAGACAATAAAACAAACTTAGATTTCGAACTTCAGTTCCATTGCAAAATATAAAACAAACTAACGTTAAAAAATACAATTTACCGAACTCAATTCCATAGATTCACGCGTATACGTAATAAATTCAGAAAACATACCTTAATTAAATAAGTCTAATATTGCTCTTTGGCCAAGCAATGAATCAACCGGATGCCTAATCTAATATTTCGAGGATCGGATGCAAAATGTGGCCACTTTTTGTTAATCATGTCCAACTTAATGAATTAATCAGATGCCTAATCTTATTGTTCGAACTTTTATGACTTGAGTGCCGTCTAAGTTGTGTTGACACCTTATATATTCCAAACATTCTCTGAAGTCTTGGTATTATAGGAAAATAACGCAAGACTTTTGCTGAGATATTTTTCTGAATTTTTTAGTCCATTGGTTAATTTTCTATCTCAAGCAACCACATTGGACATAATTCAGCAAGCTCAAGCTCCTTTCTATATAGACAACAATTATTAAGGCAAACATGTATCTGTTTATAATAAATATCAAATGTATTGTCAAGTTTTTTCATCTCATAAAATGAGTTCAAAAGTGTATTATTCTCTGGCAGCATGTCTCAAACAAGATTTATAAGTTCATCGAAACCATTGTCTAATAAACCATGTGAAGCTTTATGCTTAAACATAGCAATCGAAGCTGACATCTTTGTAAATGGCTTGCAAACAGGATATAAATGAGTTTCAGCATCATTCACTAAACTTCCAATCTCTTTATCTCTTGTTATGCATAGCCCGGTAGCATTGTCACAATATCCAACAAAAAATTTGGCCTCTGCTTTCTTACTGAGCTTATCTCTTTTAACATCAGGAATGTGCATGTTGCACACACTTCCAAACACCCTCAAATGAGATATGTTGGGCTTAACTCCGTACCAAGCTTCATAGGGAGTTAATTTCTCCACGACTTTAGTGGGTAGTCTGTTTAGCAAATAGATTAAGGTGTTTACGGCCTCAGCCCAGAAGACTTTAGGTATATTTTTCTCCAGTAATAAACATCTAGCCATTCCATTACTGTCATTTTTCTCCTTTCACAGACTCCATTTTGTTGGGGAGGGGGGAGTAGGGAATTGTCAATTGATGTTTAATTCCCACTTCCTCACAAAAATTGTTGAATTGATTGCTGGTGTATTCTGTGCTATTATTGACTCTAATGGCCCTGATTTTACAATAGCATTCATTTTCAACATAGCTCTTAAATTTCTGGAAGACTGCAGGTATTTTTGATTTTGCTTTGAGGAAATAAACCCAATACATTCTAGTGAAATCATCAATGAATAAAATGAAATACCTACTACCATTCATGATTGAAATTTTCATAGGACCACAGACATCAGAATGTATAAGTTGGAGTTTAGTTTGGGATCTTTTAGCTTAATTTCTGGAGAAAGGAAGTCTGGCCTGTTTTCCTTTTTGGCGGATTTCACAAACACACATAGCATCTTCTATCTTTGGCAAATTTTCCACGAACTTTTGTTCACTTAAAAGCTTAAGTGAAGTATAGTTAACATGTCCAAACTGTTTATGCCACAATTAAGACTCAACCACAGTGTTGGTATAAGCTTGTAAATTCATGCTTTTCCATTCCAAAGGAAGACTTCTGTTTTTCATATCAATGTTATTAGTTTCACATTGTTTTGATCTAGAATTGTGCAACTATTATCTTAAATACTAAGGTATAGTTCTTCTCAATTAGTTGGCCAACACTTATCAAATTTTGATCAATATTTGAAACATACAAGACATCATAAATGAATTTCTTACCCGATGGAGTCTGAACTGAGACTTTGCCAATACCTTTAACTGACACATACTCCACATTTCCAACCTTTACCCTTGATCTGTAGTTATCATTTATCTCAACAAAAATATCTGCATTTTGATTACATGTGATGTGTGCAACCACTGTCAAGTAACCATATCTATTCCTTGCTGCTGACCATTTGATTGAAGGCTGAGAAAAGATGTTGTTCAGCTTGATCTTCAGCTACTTTTGCTTGCTGAGTTTCCTTCTTCTCCTTTCAATTTTTGCAGACCATTTCAATATGCCTAAATTGCTAACATGACTTGCATTGAACACTAGGCCTGAACCAGAAATACTTTGGGAAATGTCCTATTATCTTGCAATGTGGACAAGGAGGGTACTTAGTATTCTTTTGTGAGCCTTTTGCTTCCATTTCCTTCTTTTCATTTTGTGGCTTCTTTCCACCAAAATTTGCATGAGTCATCTGCTTCCCTTTTGTAAACAAAGCACCCTCAACTTGCTCTTCTTGCCTGAACAATCTCTTCTATTCAGTAGCTTAGAGAGCATTTACCAATTCGGCTAAGGATATAGTGGACAAATCTTTTAAATCTTCAAGTGAAAATATCTTAGATTCAAATTTTTCTACTAAGCTAATAAATACCTTTTCCAATACCCTCTTGTCTGGAAGATCATCTCCAAGTAATCTGATTTGGTTAACCACCTTCATCAACCTATCATCAAACTCCTTTACCGTTTCAGAATCCTTCATTTTTAAAGTCTCAAACTCTCTCCTGAAATTCAGAACCTGCATCTACCTTGTCCTCTCATTGCCCCTGAATTCCTCCTTCAACCTGTCCCATGCCTCCTTTGTAGTTTCACAAGTGATTATCCTTTTGTATATGACATCTGATACTGCTGACTGAATGCAAGAAAGAGCCTTAAACTTCTTAGCTATCTCCTCACTATTTTGCTCCAGCTGGGCTATGGTAGGATTTGCTCTTAGAGGTGGTGGTTCAACTTCAGTCTTAGTGATTTCCCACAAGTCATAGGCATTAAAGCATTCCTTCGTTTTTGCAGACCATAACTCGTAGTTCTCTCCTGTGAATGTTGAAGGTAAAGGTACTAAAAATCCACTCGAAGCCATATCAATTTTTCAGCTTTTATATGAAGGTTTTTTACTGATTTTCTTTATTTGTTTGCTGATTTTTGAAGGTACCAGATTTGTACATGGTTTACTGATTTTTACACAACTTGGTGGATTTGACAGAACTTACCGGGTTTGAACTTACCGGATTTACACTGAGCTTGCCGTATTTGCAATGCTCTTACCATTTGTACAGTTTTTTCATGTCACCCTTCTCCAGTTTTTTTGCACTTTTTTGATCCTTCAAAGATCCTAAAAGCTTTGATACCACTGTTAGAGTATTGGAAGATAAATATGAAGGAAACTTGGTTCAATTGATTCACACTCTGGCTATATACGACTTCCTTTCATATAGCCATACATGATGCAAAATGAAATGATATTTTATTCACTATTCTACCTACTATCACTACACCATACTTGTCAATTACATCAACTTGTAGTACGACCAAACTAGTGTAACAAATTACAATAATAAGTGCTAGACCATTAACAAAAAATGTGTGACCATATAGAAGACAAAATGTGACTTAACATCAACAAAAGTGTCACACTTAATTCATCACATATGTACCCATTTTCCCTCCACTAAGCCATATTCTGCCACTTATATGCATATTATGAGGCAGATGTACGCAAATATGACAAAGCATACTAGGATGATGTAGAACATGTAGCAGGTGATGATGGCTTCACAAGAAATAGAATAGGCGAGGGACGCTGGGGAGCAAGTTATGTAGTGGTATGTCAATAGGATGCAATCCGACCTCTTAACCATGCAAAGAGAGAATGATCTCTTATCTAGGAGGATAGATAAGGGCACTGGGAGATTGGAGCATATGCATTTCAAAATGGAGGAAAATGGAAGAAATGTGTACCCTAGTAAGACACTTTATGACCAACATGCCTCCACAATCCCTTTTTGACCCATCAGCTATGGAGCGTCCATGTTATTCCAGCCATCACATTCAGACTAATATAAACGAGGTACTTAGTTCCTTTAATTCTTTGTCCTTAAATTTTTGCATATTGCTTGTAATATTTCTAGATATTGAAGGCAATGTCTATTATAAATTTAGGGGTGGATTTACATCAAGTTTTCTGTTTTAAAATTTTGCATGCATATGAAGAAAGATTTTGATTCATATTCTTGACTAGGCTGAAAATAGTAGACCTTAGATGCTTAACATGAATACCCACTGTAATATATATCCTAAAACTAATTCTAGGATGTTTTGAGGTCGATAGAGCTATTATAGAGAAACATTGAGATAAGCGTGAATTCCATGTCTGCTTAATATTGTATAGGTTGTTTAACGCCAATACAATGAAAATGAGGTGAAATCTTAAATTATGGGTCACTTCCTGAGAATGAGTGTTTAATGAGGTGTATTGACCTAATCAATGAAAAAAAGCTACCTCATTTGAAACTTCTCTTCGTAGTTTTTATGACTAAAATCTGGAAGGGTGTCTAAAATTTGGTGTCCTAAAGTCATTGATCGAAAAATAGCTACAAGGGTTATTTAGAAAATTTAATGTAGAGAAATCTGCAGATAAGATGTGAAAAGAAAAAAAAATTAACATATTACATGACTTGGTGAATCCCCAAACATTTATCTAAGAGAAGTAGATCTTTGACAAGGGATTATTAGCTTAATTGATTCTTGGAGGTTAGAGTAATAAAAAAAATAAGGAAATTCCTCATTTGTCAATATATTGAGTTGTAATTAGTATATGAATTTAGATTTTAGATCACACACTAGGAAAATAGTGGAAATAATAAAATTTTGGAGTGTATATGGTATAAGTGAATAAATGAAATATTTGACCATTAAGCTTCATAAATTGAATCAATTTACGAATTTGTGACTTTTTTACATGAATATTCACATACATACATTGATTTTATATTGGATAAATAGAGATTTATTTTAGTAATGTGATTTTGAAGCAATTCATAATATTAACTCAAAAATTCCAACTTTGAGACTAATGACAGGTTATCCAAGATGTTTGTATTTATTTATTTTTTCATTTGTGTAAGTTAAACCTATTTATTTGAGGACAAACAATTGTTCAAGTTTGGGGTGTTTATTAGGGTCGATAGACTAGATCAATTATTTTTTTTATTTTGATGAATGGAGACTTAATTTTATGTGAAAAGAATGTATAAAGCTCGAATTGGATGCAGTGGAAAAGTAAGGGACTTAAACAGGATGGAAAAAATGACCTAGATGAGCCACTAAGAAGTTTAGGGACCATTTGCAATTGGTCGAAACTGAATGAATTGCACGAAGAAGAAGTCGGTGTGGTCGCATCGACTATGAAATTGAATTATTGACCCAAACTTGAGGAATCGACACAGATTCACCAATTAGCCGCGTAATTTTCAACTCGAGGGATTGATTTCCTATTTCGATCCAAATTCCTTTTGATTTGAATTTCTATCATATATTTAACCTACCTGAGACGCTTTTTGGATGAAATACCACATTGTACACCATAATTACTCCATCATGAACAAGACTGGCATGTGAATCAAGGTAATTAACATATAAAGATTGAAGAATCGAAGCCATATTTCAAAATTCAAGCCAAGAACATGTATTTTTCCTTCTTCTTTCATTATTATTGTTTTCGAGTGATGCCAAATCAATTCTTGTTGTATAATTTATATCAATATGCTAAGCTAATCATGTATTGGAAGAAGATGAAATTTATTTATTATTTATCTTTAATTCAAAGCAAGTAGTTTAGTTAAATTCTTGCATTTCTTGATTAATTTTGCTTGCTTAATTTCATTATTTGTTTGCTTGAGCACCAAGTGAATATTTGGTTACTTCTTGTAGTACTAGGATGCTTACAATAGCTCTAGAACACTACTTGAATAGTACACGTGCAATAGATGTTAGGAATAATGTTTATCACGTGTGCAATCCTTGAGAAAATCGTGAAATTGAATGTGTTCTATTCATTCAAATTCGAACTAGGAATAAATTTAGGTTATGACTAGAATATATTTAATTTATATTGGAAAAGAAAGTTAATTGCATTAGATTTATCGATTGTCAAAAATATATGAATAAAACTAGCTCCGTAATTGAGAATTTAATCTAGATAATTGTTAGGAATTTGAGGACGTTATATGACGCGATATGAAGTATGGATTGCACAAACAATAACCAATAACATGTTTAAAAGAAAAGCAGACAAGAAGATGAAATTGACAGAGAAACCGAATATTTTATTAACAATCAATGAAGATAAAAATTACAATTTCTACAACTTCAGGTCTCATAAATTGAATGAAGAGTCTTCTATTTATAGGAGACATATCCAAACCCTAGGCTTAACCTAATATATGGAAACTATGTCAAAAATCGTATAAAATTGAAAAATAAGGAAATAAAATTGCGTGTCCAGCGTCTGCAATCCACCTTTTTTCCTTCTTGAACCCTATTTTGACATCTTCAAACCCAATACACCACACTCGAAGCCCTAGACCCCAATTTGGACGGAATTTGGGTCACAAAACCCAACAATTTCCATCTTCACAAAATTTTGGTGCAACGAACAAAGCTCCAAAGTTTCTCCGCCTGGAAAAATAAGCCCAACAATAGCGAAATACAGTGAACTCTTCAACTTAAACCATTCTCCAACACTCGAAAATATACTTCCTCTTCAACCATATTCAAATACGAATACTAATGAACCTAACCCCCGAGTTCCCAAAATTCACAACAAATTCAAAATTTAACAAATAGGGTCGAAACACACCCTATAACAGAATTACTACCAAATGCTTTAATTGAAAGCCCTTGGCTAGACTTGTCACCTTCAACAACTCCAAAAGCATGCACATCCAGATCAGCATCCTCGTACCTATTTCCAATGGGTCTATCCTTAGGTGTTGAATGCAATGGAACCACAGACTTTGGTGGCAAGACGGAATTACCCATATCCCTCAAACTCGACAGAGTAGTATTATCCAAAATAGACCTAGAGCACACTCCCAACAGTATTATACAAAATTGTATATCCACCACGGTACCAAACCTATGTTGATATTTCTTCACTGATTCTGCCCAATCTTGCAAGATGTATAATTGGGACCTTCTTCGCCCCTCCAACACGGACACCCTTCATGACCTTCAAGACTCCATCTGCACCAGAGAACGTATGCCCTTTCGAATCCAAGATACTCAGAGAGATGATGTTCTTCTTTAAGTTTGGAACATGTCGAACCTGGTCAAGTATTCTGATTGTTCCATCTACCAACTTCAATCTAACTCTCCCAATACCAAATACCCAACAAGATTCGATGTTTTCCATGACAACGACATCTTGTCTTGAGTCATCGTTTCATATGATTCAAGGAAATCCCTATTGGGACTCATATGAAACATACAGGTTGTATCCAAAATTCACTCCTCGTCAAACTTGGATTCTACATCATAAATTATCAAAAGATCTCCCTCACTTACAAAGTCATTTACAATGTCAGCTTCACCTGAAGTCTCTGATTGCCTCCCGTCTTTGATTGCCTCCTACGATTTGTAGCTGAATTACCCTTACCTTGCAACTTTTCGCAATCCCTCTTGATGTGTCATTTCTTCTTGCAATAAAAGTAGACCCTATTGCTGAAACCCACCCTCGACTTGTCCCTTCGCCGATCACCACAAACAACAAGAGCTTCATCATCTCTGAAACCTACTCCAACTAGATGCTTCATCTTCTTCTTTGAGAACAAGACATCATACATGTCTTCAATGGTGAGTGTGTTACGATTGTACAAAATCGTGTCCCTAAACGACGAAAACGAACTAAGCAACGAGCACAATAGGATTAATTTAAGTCTTCTTCATCATATTTTACCTGTAATGTCTCCAGATCAACGTCAGTCTCCAGATCAACGTCAATCTCCTTAAACACAACCAGATGATCTTCCAGTGATCGGCCTTCTACCATGCGATGAGATTAAAATCTCTACTTCAGATGCAATTTGCTGGTCAGACTTTTGGTCATGCACAATTGCTTCACTTTCAACCACAATCAAATCCTTTCTCTATGAAACTGCTGAAACTTAGCTCTGATACCACTTTTTAGGAATTTGAGGAGGTGATATGACGCGATATGAAGTATAGACCGCACAAACAATAACCAATACACCACACGAGAAGCCCTAGACCTAATTTGGACAGAATTTGGGTCCCAAAATCCAACAACAATAATAGGTCTATTGGTAGTCAAATACGCTCATTCCATATGCACACAAATCCTAATTTTAAAGCTTTGTTAGATTAATTTAGAATAATTATTACAATCACGATATTGTTTGTTTATATACTTCGAATCCCTATAGAAACTAATAGGTTGAATTTTATTCATTGTGGGATGAAACATATCACTTATTTATCACGTATTACTTATCAATAATCCCGTAGACTTCGCCGAATTTTCACGAACACGAACCTTTGCTATGGGTATACAACTACATCAATCCACATGAGTACGAACGAATGTCCACATTCCAACCTCTGTCCTAGAGGGTTATTAACCTACCTTTTCAACCACAATAATCTACCACAAAACAATTATTTAAACCCTATATAAGGTTTAGAACATTTTTCAAGTACCAAAAGTTATAGTCTTGAATAGGATAACTGGGTTCAGGGATCAACTCTAAACACGGCACCGAAGCACCAAATCCATGCAAAAACTCCTACCTTTTGCACATGCAACCAAAGACAACTTGCTGAATTCAAAAAATAGATAATATTTCTTAAAGTCAACCGTGTACTTTCTCTCAAATCTTCTAGAGTTTTTCATCTTAGATTTCTCGCATTCAATTTCCCCTTTTCAGTTTTGCAATGGCTATTTATATTAATTTGATAAGGACATTCTAGTTATTTTTATAATTTAACATTCTTTATTTTGGAAAATATAATGAAGTTTTCATTTTCAAAACTCATTGATATTTATGGTTTTATTACAATTGTTTAGGACCACTTCGTTTTCATACAAAGGCATGAGGCACTCACATCAAGGTTGATTTCTCAAAATTTGCACTGAGATGAGTCTCATCTATGTTTGAAACTGTCCGATCGTATGGCAGCCCAAATAATTCGATCATTCTACATTCTGAAGATTCTAGAAAAGTAGTGGCATCAGCTGGTATGGCCACGTTTGGAGAGATATTGAGTCTTAGACATGGAAACACTTTGAGAAAGGATCCTCATATTAAAGGCTGGCATGTGACCTGCTTCTTAAAGTCATGCACATTTCCTTTTTCATGCAAGTCTCAATGATCGAGGTACCCTTTTGATAAGGTTCAACGATTGAAGCATAAATATTTATTCCATGAAATATGGACACGTCAGTGGACCCTTTTTGTGACTGATATTTTGTAATAATATTTTAATATAATATTAGTTCCTTAAATATAAATTCCTTATTTATATTAACCGAATGATTTTTTGCATGAGGGCCGTTTTGGATATTTTCCAATCAGATAAACGTAAACAAAAATTTGTCGTCAACTATTGATCACACAATCATTACTTCTTGTTGTTATAAAACGGTCCATGTGGGTTGACCTGATTGGAATTGCAAGAGTAAGAATGCAAATTCGGATAAAAAAAAATATAGGAAAATACACGAGGGTAGGGACTTGATTTTGTTTCAATAACATCTAAAGTTGGTTCTTGAATTGTGGATATCGAACTCTTTACATTGTGATCCAGTTTCTCACCAAAAGAGTGTTAAGAAAGGAGTAAGGAAGCAAGTTCTAAAATTCCAAACTCGATTAGAAGCGTGCTAGTAGATTTTACATTGGTACTAGAGTCTAAATAGATTGTTTTTCCTGCTTAATGACATGCTGAAAATCGTTTAATATGATGAAATTGCATGTATTTTGAACACCTTTAATGGCACGTTATGAAATAATCCACATAAAGAAATCTGGAAAATGGATAGGTGAGATTAAACAATTATTATGTGCAAGCAGGCACTTTAGGCTTCACAAATACCCACATACTGTTAATGGTTTATTTAG
>CAIGRL010260725.1:0-11679 GCA_903798325.1 Fraxinus xanthoxyloides | reverse complement strand
AGACTTTCTTTCTATTTCTATCATGTGTGGGACAAACAACATCCAAAAAACCTCTATTTCTATACAAACTCTCCAACAGTTTTCCGTCGAGTTGAATGGAGAAGAGATGGAATTTGATTTTAAAATTTGACTGAATCCTCTATTTCCGCAAGTGATAAAGATTTAGACCAATTTAATACATTACCTATTTCAGTTTCCTTCAATTGAGTCATAATAAATGAATAAATTTATTAAAACATTATCACGTGACCTAATTTTTTAAAGAAATCCTCAAGTTTTCAGTATTGAAAGTGTACTTCAAGTACGATATATATATATATGAATTTTCCGTTTAAAAAAATTTCGAGTCAAATGCATGAATAGTGTTGAAAAAATTTACACCTAAATCATATAATTGTTATTTTTTTTTATTTTTTATTTTTTTATCAATTTGCATCCCAATTTCGGAATATTAAACAATATTGTTCCCTTTTGCCCCTTGATGTTCAATAGATTTACTATTTTATTTGATTTTAAATATGCAAATATTGACGTTGGTCAAAACTTAAGTATTGGGCAACCAAGTCTTTTCAATACACAAATGGTACATCGACTATACAATTATTTAAAATCATACATGAATCGGAGTTTGTTTCAATATAATTCTCAAACTCACAACATTGTCTCCAATCCGTTCAAAAATTGACATCCATCCGTCAAAATTAACGAGATATCTTTTGTATAGGTCGGGGACTCGAGACTCTAATTTTATTGACAAAAAATGAGTGAAGGGAAATTGATTAACTTTGGAATGCCTTTTTGTAAAAATAATTTTAAGAAAACTACTCCTTTTCATGTTCTCTACATACTTTAATCATTTTTAGAAAATTTCTTCAGATAAAAAAGAGAATGATATTTAGTATCACTATTATTTAACAACAGTCTAAGTGATATCATTTGTGACATTAAATTACAAGTTCAATTAAATATAGATATTTATGACATATTCAATAGAATCTATAATACGCTAACACCTTAACTAGTGTTCAACACTACTAGTGTTAGATATCATTATTCCAGGCATAATTATTCCATAAAAATCAAGGATAGCCCCCATTAAGTTCAAAAGCAAAAGAAACTATTATGACTTGTTCACCACATTAAGCCATATATAAACTAACTAAACCAAAATGTGTCGACCGACCTTAACCATGTCCTATGCACACGTGATTTTCACAAGTGAGAAGGACAAACATCAAACAACCCGACCCCAACCTCGACCCCACAGGATGGGATGGGTGGCCTCTCTCACTCTATCTCTCTTCCTGTTGGTTAGCAAGTTATGACAGTTGATTCCGTGAAGAGATGGAGTGAGTCCTTATCCATGGAAGTTCAGCAAAACCAATAAAATTCTATTGTATAGACTATAAATCACAAGCTCAGCTCTGCACCCAGAAAAACTCAAGACTTTGTTTTCAAAGTATCTGCACGTGAAATCTTAATAATTTCTCATGCAAATGTGGGTCCTTCAGCCAGCCTCTCCTTTTGTTTTCATGCCAAATTCCAATTCCTAAGAATCTCCTCCACTTCCTTCTTCCTCTTTTTCTCTGCAATTCATCTCTTATCTTTGAATTCATTCCTATCTTCGAAAAATTATGTGAAAAATGGTTCTTCGGGCATCACTGTTTTGTGTTCTTCTTCTGCTAATAAGTTCTGCAAATGAAGTCTCCAGTTATGGAGATAAAGAACTCCTTCCTTTGGAAAGATTTCAGTGGGCACAACCAGCCAAGAAAAGGGATTGTTTCTCTCGAAAGTCGAGTTAAGTATAAGCAAGAAAGAATTTAAATGAAAATACTTTATTTGGGACATTATTAGCTTTTTCATTGATTTACGATAATCTGATATTATCTGCTTTTGAGCTTTATTAAAGACACCATCAACTCTGTCTCCCATTTGTTATTCTTTACGGTAGTTGGAGTTGAATATAACTGTTAAGAATAAGTTATCTATTTTTTACACGCTTCATTTGAGTTTCGAATTTGATTCAGTGAATGTATAATGAAAGTAGAAAGTATTCGTTTCTGTTTCTTGTTCAAACAACAAGAATAAAGTGCAGAAAATGGATAAAGTTTCATGGTTTCATTTATATTGGATTTTAGGGACACGGAATGGTGCAATCATATTGGAAATGAAGCACCAAGACCACTGCTCAGGACCAGTTAGAGACTGGACACTAATGCTCCAGAGACGCTTAATTGCTGATAATATTCGTGTTAGGTCTCTACAGTCTCAAATCAGAAAAATAGTTTCCAGCAAAACAGACTCTCTCACACAAACTCACATTCCTATTACCTCAGGTGTCAAGATACAGACTCTTAACTACATTGTTATGGTCACACTAGGCAGTCGAAATATAACAGTGATAGTCGACACCGGGAGTGATCTAACATGGGTTCAGTGCCAGCCTTGTAAGACGTGTTACACCCAACCAGAACCTCTCTTCAACCCCGGACTATCCCCTTCGTACCAGTCAGTTCAATGCAATTCACGAGCCTGTCAATCTCTACAATATGCCACGGGCAACTCAGGCTTATGTGGGAATAACCCACCAACTTGCAACTACCTTGTTACCTATGGTGATGGGTCCTACACTCACGGCGAACTAGGTCAAGACAACCTGCTTCTTGGAACCACCCCAATTGAGAATTTTGTTTTTGGATGTGGACGGAATAATAAAGGCCTCTTCGGGGCTGCTTCAGGCCTAATGGGACTTGGAAGGAGTGACCTCTCATTGATTTCTCAAACTTCTCATGTATTTGGAGGAGTTTTCTCCTATTGCTTGCCGGACACTGACTCCGAGGCTTCGGGTTCACTAATACTCGGGGGTGACTCATCAGTTTACAAGAATTCTACACCCATATCTTACACTAGAATGGTTCCAAATCTGCAGCTTGACACCTTTTACATTCTTAACCTAACTGGAACTAGCATAGGTGGGGTGGCTGTACAAGCTCCAAGTTTTGGCAAAGGCAGTATTCTTATTGATTCCGGGACTGTTATCACCAGGCTTCATCCATCCGTTTACAGGGCTGTCAAAACTGAGTTTTTGAAACAATTTTCAGGCTATCCTCCAGCACCCGGGTTTTCAATCTTGGACACATGCTTTAATCTCTCAGCATATGAAGAAGTTAACGTTCCTACGGTTAAGTTGCAGTTTGAGGGTGGTGCCGAGCTGAGTGTGGATATCACAGGGACATTTTATTTTGTCAAGAGCGATGCATCTCAAGTTTGTTTGGCTCTTGCAAGCCTATCTTATGAAGATGAGATTGGTATTATTGGGAATTATCAACAAAGGAATACAAGGGTCATATATGACACCAAACAGAGCATACTGGGATTTGCCAAGGAGACCTGCAGTTTCACCTAAACAACTCAAAGATGTGCATCGCCCTTCTTGGTTTTGATTCTACATTTAGACTTGTATTTTGTGATATGGGGAAGGTATAGAATATCTGAAGTTCGCTTGTAATTTTTACCGAGTGTTCCAATGTATTGTAAGATGTATTTTATGAGACAGGCTCAAATTTAAGTTCTGTATAAAGTTTTCTTTTATGAAAAGAAGGGAGATGGTTTTACGTAGCTCACTCAAATTATACTACTAGGCTAGCCAAGTGAAGACAGCACTGCAAAAAAATGTAAAAATTTCAGATAAGCACAAAAAGATAATTAGAAATTCAAACACTTGCAATTTTTTGTTTTACCCTTCTATTCAAGCAACTGTCCAGAAAAGAACAAAGTCTGAATAAACTAATCAGTGCAGGTACATCAATTACAAATAATTAGAATGAACACGAATTTTGTATTGCATGTTGAGAAAAATTAGATACTAATATATTCTCTCAGAATATCAATATTAAAATAAAAGGAAACTCTGACTCATTTGCAAAATTCTTTCACATAAAATATGAGAGCCAACCTTGGGAATGTCTCGAACTTGTCAACCATTGATCTTTCGTAGATGAGTTGGACAACGTCAGAAAAAGAATCTTGATTTCTCCTCTGGGGTCCAGCTGCTAATTGCTTCCACTTGATAGTACGAATTGCGTCAGGCTATGGCCAACTAAACTTGTGTATCCGTGTCATCAAAAAGTTTTACTTCATAAAAAATAATGGTTTAATGTGAACTATAATGTCTAAATAGGAGAAATGCACATCTCCGGATCACCAGATTCATCTTCGATTCGATTGTATTATCTTTGAGCCACTCTGCTGGAAATATACATGATTCATGAAAGATAGTTCGAAAGAAATGCAGGGAAAAACAACTGATAATCCTCTGTTTCTATGTCGAATCATCATTCCCATGAGCTCCACTCAATGAATTGCTGTATTATGGTCAATTTTGTTGACTAGAGAGGTTATTTCCATATCATTGTCCAATGTAAGTTCACTCCTTTTTTTCCTTAACATCTCGGTTGGAAGGATAGCTGCATTTGGATCACTATTAGGTATCAAAAATAGAATCGCCAGTGGAAGAACTCGGAAAAGGCTCCTTATCAATATGGCCAGCCAAAGGTTGTCAAAGGTTGTCCTTGTTACATTCAAAGTATGGAGCAAGAGCCCTCCAGCCCAAGATGCTGAAAGCATACCAACATGATCAATTGACATAAGCAATGCAAAGAATGTCCCTTCTATTCCCAAGGGACAAAGCTTAGAACTAAGTACAAGAAGAGGCATCCATTTGAGTCGGCTAATCATGTGGAAACAGCTACATCAATTACAACTACTACATAATCCGGCAAACCAAAACTCAAGTTTATGCGCATGACCAATATCAAATCAAGCATGCCTGAAAGACCATATAGAAGCTGTGCCCAGAAAAGCACATGGCGAAATGGATAATTTCGGAAAGCATTTTGGTAGAGAAGAACACCTAAAAGAGATCCAATAGCACCAACAGCTGATATGGACCCTACCATTTCCTGCACAAAGCAAGATTTCAGGGACTAATGAATTTACTGTGTGTGTCATTTAGGGCATGCTTTATGTAGTTTTTCGAGAATAGATTTGTGAAAAGTGATTTTTTTGAAGAATATGTGGTTAAAAATAGGAAAACGCTACGGGTCCACGTGCAAAATTATTTTATTAGAAGAATGTACAGTTGAAAATGAATTTGTGAAAAAATGAGTTTTAAAGAATCTCTACCACATAGAGGCTTAATTGGTTAGCTCATTACTAAAACTGTGCAAAGAAAGTAACATTTTTAACACTAAAAATAATTAAATTGAATAGGAGGTAAGTTTCCATTCAAAGTATTCCTTAAAAGCTCAATAGTTTTACCATCAGGTGAAAAGCTCAATAGTTTTACCATCAGGTGGATGAAGGAATAGTTTAGATTAAAATTATTTATGGATTGAGGGAATCGATGATCTTTAGTTTTGCAAATTAGTTTCATGAACTTCTATTATGAAAAGAATTCGGCATAAAACAGTAAATAGAAGAGTTCTACCTGCGAGAAAGAAGGACCTGTTTTTGCATCTGTATACCAATAGAACATTCCCTCGTGTATATGCAGACTCAAAGCAAGTGACAGATACATGTACAAACATGGCCTCCAAACAACTGAACATTTGAGTGCCATCCACAGAGCCCTACCAGCATCCAGAAACTTTTCGTTCACCTATTTCAGATATACATTTGCGCGGGTAAGGTCCAAAGGAATAGATAAAATCTGTCCTTGATATAAAGCTGCTTACTTGCTTATAAGAAAAGTTTCTGATAAACGGATCTCGAATCATAATTCCAACCAGAATGACCAGTCCAATAGGAATACTTAGAACTCCAAAAACACCCTGCCAGGCAAGAGACACAATTAGTAAAGTCAAGAAAATATTTTAGCCTTTATTAGAAATGAATCACCTATAGGGTTTATAAGAATCAGCTGCAGCGAGATAATGTATATCTAATGTAAACAAATGTAAAAATGCTCAATAGCTCATTTTAACTAAATCAATTTCATCAACATACCAGTCTACGCTAATGCAGTATTTTTCAGTTGTATTTCATATTTTCATGTCATCTCATCATTGTTTTAGCATTAAACTGATCTCAATCAATCAGAAAAAGGATAGGCAAAATCAATATATTATCAGAATGCATTTTAAAACCTAATAAAAATCAATGCGACAGGAAAACTCTAGAAGGAGAATAGCAAACCTTTGATCCAATAAAATGAACTAGAAAGCCACTACTTGCAAATCCAATTAATTGGCCGATCGAGGAACACACTCCACACAAACTCTGCATGTCGCCAGCAATAGTTGGATGACTTATACTATTCTCAGTCACACAGGCATCAATGGTCACATCTGCTACTGCCACCGCCGTACTCGTTGCCATAAGAAGAACCAGTGCAAGTACAAGGTGCAAGTTCTTGTCCAGCGATAGTATAATCATTGAGGTAGCGCCAAGAATACCTGAATCATTAAGGGCTATATCAAGAATCGTATTTTTCTTTAACATTTAGTTATTTAATTCCTTTGTGGAGTTGAGTGGTGCTTAGAAATTGTAAAGTTCTATAACAAAGTTATAGAACACAAAATCATTCTCGTAGAGACAGTAGTATATGGAGTCTGAGGAGGAGGATTCACCACTCACACTTTAATGATACAAAGTGCCTGTTCCACAATCACTTCAATTGTTATATTCAATTCTTTATACAAATTTATCTCTCAGATCTCATCAGATATGTATCTGCCAAAATTATCTTTCTGTTCAATTGTTATTCTAGTGAACATTAACGTGCTCGGTTCCCCTATTCTGTCAATGGATATTCCAAATATGAAAAGACCAAAATAACCCCGACTCTAGCCAGACACAAGATCTTATAGAAAATGTCATTTTTCTCCTAAATGATTCTGCCTCGCAATTGAAATAAGTGGAAAGGCTTTTGCATCCACTATATCTTCATATCATGTTTAGATAAGAGTTAGATGAACTGAGTAGCTTATGAATAGTTTCGTGATTTCAGAGAATTTTATGAGCAAGAAAAATGTAAAGGAAACTGAAGAGTAACTAACATCATGCACATGATAAGCTTGAAAACAATTAATAAATCGTGTTTTTATTAAGATTTAAGAAATGTATTGCACTTTTAAGTGTGAGTCATATCATAACTTCTTTTATCATAACTTCTTTGGTCAAGCATAGCCATCTATTATCTTTCTTCAATCTTTCCACAGCTACTTTATGAAATGTTTACCCCTTTAATGGATAATTTATGTGGCTAAGACTCCTTGCAGGTTGTTCAAATGTTATTTGATCATAGATTATGTAAGTCCTAAGGCCAGGAGCTAAGATATTTCACTATACCATTACCACGTATTGTTATAACGCTTCCATATACTTCTATTACCAAAATGCTAGTCCCCTTAAATAAATCCATAGGTAAATACTATATCCATTTGAAATTTGGCTTCTAAGGGCCCGTTCTATTTACCATTTTCAAGTCGTTTTCCATTTTCGATTTTCCAAAACAGTGAAAAAGCGTTCTCTTTCCTATTTTCGAAAACGCGTTTTCAGTTATAATCAAGCCAAGATTTTTAAAACGCATTTTGGGTATCTCAAAACAATTTTTCAAAATGTAAAAAAGAACACATTTTCAATCATCTCAAAATGGACATTCAAAACACAAAACCCAAAATGATTTCAAAATTCAAAATACAAAACTGAAACACAAAGATAACAACCCNAATGGACATTCAAAATACAAAACCCAAAATGATTTCAAAATTCAAAATACAAAACTGAAACACAAAGATAACAACCCTAAATTTCTGCATATCATATTTAATCATCGAATCAATCTGTTCATATACACTTGCATCTCAGTAACTGTAATCTCCTCGCAAGACAATATTAAAAGAAGTGCTCAATCTGAGTCCTTACCAGTGTATTCAACAACAAATAGAAGGGAAAAAAGAAAAACTTACGCAAACAGAATGCTCTAAAAAAAGTCAACTCCTATTCATTCAATGGCTCACATAATGTGAAATTGATGAATAATCTTAAATACAAGATTTAAATTACATAGATGTGACCCTCTCTTACATATTAAATTTTTAGGTCAAAATTTTCAACATGTATCAAGTTTTTCAAGTCTTGCCCACACCCATTTAATGAAATTGTGCAACCCTGATTATGTTGAAGGCCACTTTAAGTTTTTAGATCAAGGGTTTAAGTATAAATTAAATCGCTGAAAACTAATCATTTCTACATTTCATCTTACCAGCAAAAATGAAGTAGGGTCTCCTTCTGTATCCAAGAATAGGAACTGTGTCAGTGAGAAGACCCCACAAGGGCTTAACCATCCAAGGAATCTGAATTATTCCAGAGTAAAACTGAGCTTCAGAGGGCTGCAGTTTTTGCTCATCTTTCATGTAATACTGTATACTTAAACGGCTCAAACCCATACCAAGACCCTGGTTGATTCCATACACAATCACTACTCCTAACACAAATCTCCAGTGTAATTCCTTACTCAGCATTTCCAACCAGTAAAACGGGCTCAAAATCTTTCCACAGAATCCATTTTTTTGCACTTTTTCTTTATGGGACTGATTTTCTTCTAGTGGGAATTTCTCTTCTTCATCCATTTTGTCAGAATTAAACAACCAAAATATAGAATAAAAAGGACCCAAAATGGAGAAATCTGTTGTGTTTGTGCAATTTATATTTCGAACACTATTGTATAAGAATAGATGAAGAAGACTATTGCATAAGAATGGTTACAAGAATGGTTACACAGATTTACCGACTCTGGGATCCACCGAAATAAAATAGTCAATACTGGAGAGAGTAGAACTAGAAAATAACCGGACAGATAATGCTATCTTTAGTGGGCCCGGGCAATTGATTAGAAAATTATTTACTTGACCATAAGGAGTCACTGAATTTATTGTTAATGTCTTATTTTGACTTTGTAGACTCAAAATTATGAATGATGGATTGAGCTACAGAAGTTGTTTACTGACCTGTCGATAGATGCGCTGAGGTGACGAAATAATTTAATTAAATAATTGGTGTAAATGAAATTCAAATGAAATGGCTAATGGAATATTCAGCCACAGCATCAATAATACATTTATCTCAATTTTCAAGATTATTACGAAATATTAAAAGAAATCGAAACATTGTATTCTTAATATCATTTTGAAATGCTCACGGCCTAATTTTGCATATTGCTAATGACAAACGAAACATCCAACTATAGCTAAAGTTACGATACGTCAAAGTAGGTCGTTTCAAACTAGTATTTCAAGTATCTCGATAGCATGTTAACTTTAAAAATTTGTTGATGATCGTCGCTAACCAAATCCATAAATCGAAACTTGTTTCGAGAATTACAACGTAGACATATTAATGATCTAAAAAAATCGAAAATAGTTAAACATGCATCAAATGTATATCCCAAAAAGATACATTTAGCTCTTCTTTTCTTTAAAAAAATCTTAATTATTTCATTAATATGTGTTTTGTTTGCATAACTAATTTCTCAATATAATTTGCACCATTTTATTAACAAATTTACACGAGTATGATGTCAAATATTTGTAATTCAAATTACATTAATTTATAATGACAAATGTATCAATATAATTTAAATTATTTTATTAGGAAATTTTACAAGAGTATACAGTCAAAAATTTGTAATTCAAAGATAATTCAAATTATATTTAATATGTAACGATCAGAAAGTTTCTGACGTCATACCATGTAAAATTTTCTAATAAAATCATGCAAATTCTATTATGAAATTTGTCGTACAAAAAATAATAAACAAACATTCGAGATATCTTCGATGA
Source organism: Fraxinus xanthoxyloides (assembly GCA_903798325.1). Classification (NCBI taxonomy): domain Eukaryota; kingdom Viridiplantae; phylum Streptophyta; class Magnoliopsida; order Lamiales; family Oleaceae; genus Fraxinus; species Fraxinus xanthoxyloides. The sequence continues at coordinate 1,837 of CAIGRL010260725.1, read as the reverse complement.
ATTAAATCTCTCTTTTTGAGATGTACATTTGATACATTCTTAACTATTTTTTATGTTTGTTTAGACCATTCGATATATCTCTGATGTAGTTCTCAAAACGAGCTTTAAGATGATGTAGACGATTTGTTGTTTTGGTTAATGTGCGAATGCCAGCAAATTTTTAAAATTATCATGCTATCGAGATTTTCAAAATACTAATTTGAAATGACTACTTCGACCTATCATAACATTTGCTACGGTTGACCGTTTCGTGTGTCGTTAACGATGTGAAAAACTAGACCGTGAGCGCTTTCAAATAGTATTAAAAATGTTATATTTCGATTTTATTTAATATCCTGTAATGACCTCGAAAATTGGGACAAATATATGTTGTGGCTGCATATTCCATAGGGCATTTCATTTGAATTTCATTTACACCCATTATTCAATTAAATTATCCTAAAACGCATGCCTCCTCAGCTCATTTAAACAAGTCTATAAACAACTTCTATACAAGTAGCTCAATCCATGAATGATAAGAAGACGAGTACGTAGGAGTGAAGGTGGTCCATCTCTTCACTTGTTTATTTTTAAAATATTTTTTAGGGAAATTTGCAGTAGCGATCCCTAACCCTCTCAATTTTTGCATACTTTACCTTAACCTTTATTTTGTGTCAGCGGAGGTCCTTAACTTTTCATAAATATGCAGGTATGGTCTATCTGTATGGAAACCATCCACTTTTTCATTACTTGACCAAGAAAATGATTTTGACTGCATTATGAATTATTTCTATAAGGGTAAAATGGTAAATTTATCTCTTTCCATATAAAACCATTTAAAATAATTAAATAAAAAATAAAAAACCACCATCTTCTGCAACTCCCCATCCCCATCCGAACCCCTACCCTTATCCCCAAAACCAACCATGGCTATCCATCGGCTCCCAAATCCGCCCACCGTCGTCGAATACACAACCTATACTACAGTGTTTTTCAACTGCAAATGCAAGCTACTTCTTTCTGTATATGAAAATAACTCAAGTCTTAACCATTTGCCATTCTCGAGTTTAGTTTGTGGCTGCCATTTCAAATTAGTTGGTAGTTTCTAGTAGAATTAGTGACACTGATATCATCGACTATCATCGTCGCACCTCCACCACTGATTACCAACATTAGTTTCATATTTGATAAAAAAAAAAAGTAGCTGGTACCACCGACAAAAGTGAAAGCTCAAGAATAGATAATCAAGAGAGGTGAATTGTTTTTTAAAAAAATTTTCGAATAATTAATTTAAATTCAAGCAAGTAAAGACTAAATAAATTGATTCAATAATAAGTACAAATATCAAAATGATAAGTAAAAGTGATAGATGATGCAAACGATATAATTGTGGAGGTTTGATCCAAAGCAATTATCTATGTCCTTCATTACCAAGCTCTCCGGCACGAATAAAGTTTTCTCACTATGTTAATTGACTTGGTACAATCCAACATTTTACAATGCTTCTGGTGAATTATAAATAAGGAGCACTGATCCTTATACAAAGTTGAGTTTTATAGGACATCAACACGATTCACACTATTGAGCTTTATGGGATCTCAATATGACTCACACGGTAACTTATAATAAGGAGTATCGACCCTTATACAATGTTGATCTGAAAATAACTTTATGCACAAAATTATTTTTAAGCTATTGTCATTCATTACTAAAGATCAAAATGTTATAAATTTACACATGATCTCAAAAGCCTAATCTTTGATCTTACTTCAAAGTTTCTTTCATGTCAGCTCTTAAACTCTTGATCTTGATCTTTCTTGACGTTTGACTTTAATGTTTGACTTCGATCTTGACTTTC
>CAIGRL010260693.1:0-10339 GCA_903798325.1 Fraxinus xanthoxyloides | reverse complement strand
AAAATCGCTATTGCAAAATCTATTTCCCAAAAAATGGGGCTCAAACATAGCCTAAAGCACTTGTAACACTGTTAGCCAACATGTTATTAAGTACCTGCCATAAAATTCTTCAGCAAGCTCAACTGCAAATGATAACCGAGATATATCTGCTTCACGGATCTAAGCATAAAATGAAAACAACACATTATCATAAACTGAATTACATATATCCATACTTGTTCTATTATAGACCAAGAAAATTAACTACAGACTTTCAGGCCCACTAAAAGCATTTCTGGGAAGTATTTATGAGCGGTTTAAATTGTTATGGATAGAAACGAGTAGTGGATGAGTGGGAAGTACTTGTGAGTCTCACAACGAAATGCGTGGATAAAAAGTGGTTCGAGTTTTTATAAAGAGTTTATTAACATGAGCAAGCATGGGCTAAGATAACTCTGTTTAGAGAAAATACAAATGAATTAATGGCACCTAATACTTGCTTTTAGTTACTCAAGAATCATCTGTACATACCCATTAAGTTACTAAACATGAACCAGGACTAATACATTGTGAGTACATATTATCAATATGAAAAGAATGTGCTGCACCAAATTGACAAATCCATAATATGATTTGATTAATAAGTATTTTAACTCGATGCATCACCATGCAGTACGAGATAATGAGGGATGAGAGTTACACGCAAAGTAACAAACCGTCTCAGGTAGGTTATAAATAAGCACAGAACTCATGACAGTAGCCAGGGCAAAAATCCTGAAAGACCAGTAACCAAAAATCATAAATATCAATTGACCGCCAATTTTTCCTTCTAATATATATATTTTATTAGCAGAAGAAGTAAAACATGTACTTTAGATATTACCTGTCATCATATACATTTGACTTCCCAATACTTTCAAATCCCTCTGTATCAAGATAGAAGACAGAAGTTTTTACTCCATCTATATCCAATTCCAGTGGAGCTCCCCATACCCATATTCCTGAGAAAAATAATTAAATGTTTTGAGCTACATCTATAAATAGCTTGTTATTTACGTTCTACGGACAGAAGCCATATCCAGAAAAATCTAGAAATACCTTTTGTCTTGGTATCACGCAAGTGCCCCACACCAAAACCTGTAAAATTTGAACTTCAAATCTCAGGACGAGAAGCAATCAGATAACAAGATAACATCAGCAGCAACATATTGCATGCATAAATAAATAGACAGCACCTTCGTAACATGAGAGGGAGAGAAGTTGATTGAGCAGAAAAGATTTTCCTGAACGATATGGACCAATAACCTGGTAAGACGGACACAAGAAACTGGAGTCAAACGAAGAAAACAAATGCATGGATAGAGCAACTTAGGCAGACAAGATTTGTTATTAGAACAATACAATCTCCACGACATGCAGTCAGAGAGAGAACAAGCCACTGGAAACCACCTAAATGTCTCGTCAAAAAAATAGAATAAAACGTCTGGAATATATATGGATTCTGCTATTTTCCTATCTCATAGCACGTGAATTTACTGATTCTGACCTGCATTCGGAACTAATTAAATGAGAAATTGCAAGTTGACATGTTGATAGAGATTAATCTACAACTTACTGCAACAGCAGCAATAGGAGTTGTTATTCTCTCAATTGCCTCCAAACCTTCTCTTGAAAGGCGGAGTTTTGTGTGACCAGGATCGGGTTCTATAATAGGAAACCTGCAATAATAACAGGTGGCATCAGAACAATTCAATTGTTTTGGAGTTCAATCAATAATTTGCACCCGATAATACAATAGAAAATTCTTGACCCTCTTCACTTGAGCGTGTACGCCAGAGGGCTCAACAACAAATATCTCTTATTTATCTTTCTTTATTTAGTTTATCGCCTGCAAATGTCCATAGATCCTTCCACACATTTGTAACACGTTGCAGGCCCAAGAACTGTAAGGCTCTAACTCATGACTACCCGTTTTGGATTTTAATGGCCTGGTTTAAATACTGCTGATAACAAAGATCCGAAATACTATTATTTCCACATTACTCTATTCTAGGTCAGAAAACTGACTTTACCATAGTTACTGATATTTTGTCTATGTTCAGAAAAATTCCCATAAACATTTATTTATTTTTATTGCTTATAGAAAACTCCCCTTACTCAAACTCTATCATCACAATCTTATTATTTATGAATGCAAAATTCCAATTGTGAATACCATATAGCCCCAAGAAGGTTGTAGAGACCGCCAAGTAAACAGAACATTTAAAATAAACACGGATTATAAACTTTAAATATTAATCTAAAGCATAAGAACGATTTTTTTCTCTTCAACCTTCCAAGATAACAATTTTTTCACACTAGAAATGGAGAGAAACACAATGCATCACCAAGATTAAAGAAACCATAACGAACCCTTATCAAGAACAAAAACTTACGCCTGATGCAGATTACCAATCGAGGAGGTCCCAGATGCGGAAAGACAGATAAAAATGGAAAAAACAGTGACTCGACTGAAACTCCGCATCTCTGATCTTTGAACCAGTCGTTATCTTGAAAATGCGATACACTTATTATTACAGGCAAAGGTACGAGATTGTACAAGAAAAGAAAGTACCATAACAGAAGAAAATACACAAAAAGATTACAAAAAAATGCTCTAGCTGAATTTGAAATGCCGGAGGTACTATAGAAATTAGATTTTGAGATGGGAGAATGAGGGATCTCAAGAAGCCATGAACGAGGGCACAGACTATGAGTCGTGGACCCTGGTTTAACGGCTGGATTTATGATTAATAATCATTTTTTTTCCTTTTCTTCTTCTTCGGGATTTTGGATCTTGAAAATGGGAGCGGAGCGTGGGCGCAAGTTTAACCAGTATTCTAACGTGTGCGCCAAACCAGACGATTCTTTCCCTCTTTAGGAAAACTGAAAACCCCATTTAAATAAGGATTATTCTTCTTTTACATATGTAATCAAGAATCAACCATTCTGGTGATTGAGTCTCAATGTAAGGAGACACGTGTTGATATATGAATGGGTGGTTAAAAAAAAAAAAGCAACACTTATCCCTTGTTTGATACGGCTTAAAATCCAATTAAAATTGAAAATATGACCGTTACTAGGTTCTACCCGTCTAATAAAAGTCAATAATAACGACCATATTTTTAATTTTAATCCGATTTTAATCTCTACCAAACACCCTAATCCAATCTTGCCATGACACCATATCACCTCAAATCCTGTTATTGCCCTAACCAAGGAACATTATTCTTAAATAAACACTATGTCCTTGTTTGAGCCCGATATCTTTTCTTTATTTTTTAATCACATATTTTTCATTATATTCAAAAAAAAAAAATGCATTCTTGAATTCAAAATATGCACCAAACATGGGCTATATAAATTTGACTTTTTTATTTCACAAAAATCTTTTCTGTGAAATTTTTACTCATTTTTCTATCTGGGTTGTGCTATGGATTGTACCCATAGCATTTTTCTTTCTATTTTGGCCTAATAGTAGAAAATTCCTGCAAACTTTAGCCTGTTTGATACGGCTTAAAATCTAATTAAAATTGAAAATATAGTCGTTATTGGGTCTCACCCGTCTAATAAAAATCAACCATAACGACTAGTTTTTCAATTTTAATCCTATTTTAATCCCCATCAAACACCATCCAAATGTGATCGCGTAACATAAATTTTTTGGCCTCGTCATCGAAATTATTGAAAATTATAGAAAATGTACATGTTTGAAATATCTCCTGCCATCAAGATCTGTCGCTGTGTCATTAAATTATAATAAATAGGTAAGAAAGAAAAAGAAAATAGAAAGGGAAAGCCCCCACCCATTTGAAATTGACAGAAAGCCCTTGCCATCTATTTTTCTCAATAAAAATTATGGGAAAGCATGAATATGTCCTCCTATTCAAATAAAAATAATTACAATCATATTTCCAAACATTTCAAAAAAAGTGCGAAGGAGACTCAAATAAATAATAGAAACTCATTTTTACTTTTTAAAAAATTTTGATACTATAGTTGCAATTAGTTCTTTATTTTTTTTCTTTTTGTTTTATTTAAATAAGATGGCACACTCATTATTTTTCATCTTTTTATTGAGAAAATAGATGGCATAAGTATTTTTCGCCAATTTCAAATAGGTGGAAGGGTAGATAGGGGGTTTTCCCTTTATATTTTTTCTTTTTCTTTTTTTCTCTATTTATTAGGATTTAACTACATAGCTGACGGATCTTCACGATTTGGGTATTTCGAACAAAAGGTTTCAAATGGAGACATTTTCTGCAATTTTCAATAGGTGGGAAGTATATCACACGTAGTTAAGTTTATAAGGGAGTTTTCTACTATTAAACCTTCTATTTATATTTGTGTGGCTTTTTTTGCTTGGGCCAAATATGAGACGATAAGATTGTTTAGTTGTACTTAGAGTGGCTATTTTAGTTGAGCTTTCACCGCGTTTCGTATTTATATATACGGATGTATTTAATTGTCACATTTTATGTTTGAATTTGAGGTGAGATCTTGTCAATTCAATTATGAAAGTGTTGTCATTCGAACTGAACTCACTACACCAGCCTAGACTGGACAATCCACACGGGACGAAAGGTATAGAACACGAGTGAGGCCAAGCTTCCAACGCGGAGATAAGTTGAACCACTGCTTTGAGTCCGGACGTGTTTATTAGGTGATATAAATGACGTCACTAAGGAAAATTAAGTAACCAATAAAGTCCCTAGGGATACTTGTCCCCTTTGTCGCTCTCGTCCATCAATAAACAAAGCTCATGTTTGAGCCCCATTTTGATAAAAAAGAAAAATGTGTTTTGATATAATAATTTTTTGGAGAACGTGTTGGAAAAAATGAAGAAAAAGTTTTCGATTTACATGTAAAATTATTTTATGAGATAACGTACAATTGAAAATGAATTTTTGAAAAATGGGGACTAAACATAGGCAAAATTGATTAGACTATATAAATTTCATTACGCAACTATTGTCCCTATCAACCAATAATTGTCGTCGAAGTCACATATGCGCGCTCCCTAAGACGCAAGTAGTGTAACTTGATATGATGACTGAGGGCGATTTTCATTACAATATACACCTATAAAAATTCATTTTTTTGGGATTGGGGTGGTCCAATTCCTCTCAGGTGATACAAAAATTCTTAGAATTATACTCAAGTTGAACAGTTAAATGTCACAGCCTGTGAATGGATTACTTGTTAAAAACTAGACACTTATTTTAATGAAAATAAAATTAAAATTATTTGAATTTTATTGAGTAATGTGTTTCTGCTTGAGAAGGAAGAAAGGTAGATTCCACCTGGTAGTGTATCCTATCTTAATCGGGGATGCCTTATTGACATTGGATTAACATTGTCACTGTCCAGAACTAACATGACTGTGGCTTTAGTTGATGAGATGATTTTATATTGTCATAATGGTGTTGTAAATGTAAGTTGATGATTAGACAAAGAGGAACCTTAACTCATGGTACATTGCCTATTAACTCCTTTAGTAGTTATTCAAGCACTCGAGATTTTATCGAAGGAGAAACTTACCAATTGGACATATTATGATGCAACTAACGAGCTTGAGGGCCTGTATGATGTGAGTTTGACTCGAGTCTCTTTCTCTTCTTGCACCTGTGTCAGGAATTCTGCCAAGGTTGGACATCGTCTTGCTAATGTGGACACGAGACGCGTCCTTCTAGAGGCCATCAGGCCATGGTTGATTAGTTCCATAATTTGAATGTTTTGGAATGGCATCAAGGAAATAAATAGAAGCAGCAAATTTTGGCTCAAGAGATCATCAGAGACTATCTTCTCTGTTGTACTTCCATAATATTCTTTCACACCTTTCTTTCAACAAATTTCACAACCATGCATATGAAATAATGAAATAGCAGTGTGTACTTATAAGCAGAAAAGTTAGAAGTAAAATCAATAGCAGATAGAGATTACTAAATGATAAAAAGAGTTCTTATTAAACAGAAAATGAAGAGATGCAAAAGAAATAGAGGAAACAAGAAATACCACCTAGAGTCTTAAGACACCAAACTTTAAGATGCATCAAACATAAGAAATACCGCCTTGAGTTCTTGATTATTCTTGCAAAGATACATCTCGAGAACAAAGAGCTTCCCTGGTAATTGACCAAATTACTTTTAATTAGGGGATCTGCAAACAGTAAAATCAAAGTAATTGGTTCCTAAAGCAAAAGGCCATACAAAGCCAAAGTCACAAGTAGTAGAACTCTCAGTTGATAGCAGAATATTTTAACAGGCAAAGCAGCTGAAAAGTTAATGAAAGCATCATAAAGAGAAGCCCGAATGTTTATAAATCAAAAGCATTATCAGCAACGGAAAGCCGTGGGAGTTGCCTTCTCTGTACTAGCATGATAGAGGCTGGTGCATTGTGCCGAAATTTGATATTCATTGAACCCCAAGTGGGGGCTCCATAATTTATAATATATACATCAAGTTGTTAACTGACCTGCATGATTAACAAAACAAAGACTTCATTATATAAGATTATTCAAACAAGGAATTACACAACAAGTTTGCACAATTGGCAATAGTTAGCATCTAGATATCCCGTACCTCAAAAGAAATCTCAACAATTTCACTTCTAGCCCATTTGGTTAAAACTTGGTTTAAATCTTTAAATTCGCTATTATGGATTGGCACCACATCTGAACTACCAACCAAGGTCAGTCATTAAAATTTTACGAGACCAAGGAAATTAACCCTCAAACTGTTGCTGTCTTCAAGGGTTACCATCCATGGAGTTATACATAGTAAGAAAAACTGTCCATCATCAAGCCAGTATTCGTGCTTTAAAACCAAGTTTTGTAAAGACTTCTAAAATGCTCATGGTGCTAACTGCAACATCTCATCTTTGAGTAAGCCTTGGAGCAGAAAATTTGGGAACCAAACTCCAATTTTCCGAATAATTTGTATCCATTGAACTAGCAGTTATTTGGAAATAGAAGAATGTCAACAAGATAAAAAATCTAATAAGACAGATGAATCACCTTAGGAGCCTATGCAATATCTTCAAAAACTCGACTGCTGTAGGATTCACGAACAATCTAACAATCCCACAGCCACAGAAATTCACTACACCTTCTGGACAGAATGAACTTGATGAATCCATCAAATAACAGAAATAGCTCGATGGAACAAATTGCCAAGCACGGACGAATGCCTAAAATAATTTCAGCACGACATCCTAACATAATCAGTGTTCTCTACATTCGATAGGTACAACAACCAAAGTAAGATGGACAGAGACCAAAACTCTAAACAGTGAGATGGTAAATACTTAAATTCATTATAACTTGAAGGTATATTATCTCGAATACTTCATACTCAACGCAAATTTAAGTCATCCAATAACAAAAACGCTAATTGAAATCATTCAACAACAAAAATACAACTGCATCAATGTCACAATTTTATTCATAACTAGGAAGTACTTCATAATGAGAAATATTAAGGTAAAAACATTAATATCATGAAAAACTTGAATCTTTGCCAAATTGAAGGCAGCACACGACGTTATGGTCTTCAAGACAGTTAACAAAAATCTGTTCCCAACATTTCTCTGTCGTCTCTCATTTCTTCTTCGTACCCTTCTTCTGCTGAACTTCTCTTTCTCTTCTTGCTTGACGACGAGGGCGAAGTTCTCCCAATTTATGGCCAACCATCTGCTCCGATATACGAAAAGGCACGTGTTTCTTACCATTGTAAACAGCAATCCTATGTCCCACCATTTCAGGAATAATAGTAGAACCCCGGGACCAAGTTTTTATCAATTCCTTCTCCGCTTTTTGGTTAAGCTGCGAAATTTTTTTCACCAAGTGATTAGCAACGAAAGGAATCCTCCAAGTTCCGCCCCCACGAAGACGGAGGACGAGGTGTAGAGTAGACTCCTTTTGGATGTTGTAGTCTGCTAGGGTTCTGCCGTCCTCCAATTGTTTTCCTGCGAAAATAAGCCGCTGTTGGTCAGGCGGGATGCCCTCCTTGTCTTGGATCTTGGCCTTGACATTATCAATTGTGTCGGAACTCTCAACCTCGAGAGTAATTGTCTTGCCCGTTAGAGTTTTCACGAAAATTTGCATAATTTTTCCTATTAGAAATGCACTCTGTGTAGCGAAGCAGCAAGTCAGAAACTGAGGCCACGCGTGGAGTGGCGGATTTTATTGATGGGTTGATTTTGGGCTTTATTATTGGCAATTTATCCAGGGATAACCCAGAGGCCCATTTAAGTAATTTAAAATTTTATTTTTTCACAAAATAAAGTACTTTGTCTCTTGTGAAATTTTCGATCCTCCCTTCAATTTATGAGCCAACTATTTGAGCTTGGGCCAAATTTGAGATCATAAGCATGTTTAGTCATGCTTAGAGTAGCTTTTTAAGTAGAGATTTATTGACATTCCATATCTACATATTCATACGTCTTTTGGGTGTGTTTGAGTCACATTATTTTAGAAGAATGTATTCTAAAATAGTAGATTGATGGAGAATGTGTGGTTGAAAAAGAAAAAAAATTATTGATGTGATGGAAAATATTATTTTATTGAAAAATATGTGGTTAAAAATTAGTAGAAAAATGATAGTGAAAATTTTAATATGTACCAAACTATGGAAAATGTGTGATTGAAAAAGAAGGAAAATTTTATTGATGTGATGGAAAGTATTATTCTATTAAAAAATATGTGGTTGAAAATGAGTAGAATAATGAAAATGAAAATTTTAATATGTACCAAACGGGGGCTTAATATCACATTTTAAATTTGAGCTCACTCGTAAAATCTCTTGAATTTCACAATGACAGTTGAGAATGAACGACTTGCTTAAAACTAGATACTTATTTTTATGAAAGAATTTATAAGCTGTTGTGATTTTTCGCTATTTATTTATTTCCATAGTTAGTAGGTTTAATTTAAGCAAAATACTATTTTTAGATTCGAGTACTACTTATAGTGTGTTTGGTGCATATTAAAATTGGAGAATGCATTTTTTTGAAGTGATGTGATGAGAAATATGTGGTTGAAAATGAAGAAAAAGTTATTGATGTGATGGAAAATATTATTTTATTGAAGAATGTGTTGTTAAAAATGAGTAAAAGAATGAGAATGAAAAAAATAATGTGGAACAAACGGAGGCTTACTAAAGATTGTATACATAGATAAGACTACTTTTGAACAACATAAATAGTTGATTATCTATGTCTACTGATACATCGTTCTTATTTTCTTTTTGGGCCATCTTAAGCCCATAATCAGCTCAACAAATATTCAGATCAATGAGACAGCAAGAGGAGACCGTGCAAGTAAACAAAGGACAAAGATACGAGCACAAGTTCTAACCAGGCCGATGGTTAGTATTTGCTACTCCCAAGCATTATCTTTAATTTCTGTCTTATCGTTAACACCAATAATCCAAAAGTCATTTGTAGCACTAAGGCTAAGGCTATGTAGCACTAATGGTGTTTTATTACACTAGGTAGGCAGCACTATTCTTTCACTTAACGTGGGTGTGGACGTGCCCACAAATTTCATACGAGTATCACACCACGAATAATAATTGACATTATCTGATAGGTTCAATTAAAGGTGAATTTATGTGATTCATTTAATTGAACTTTTAATTTAATATCGCTAATACAGCTACTAGACTGGTAATAAACATCAATGATGTCAAATAGCATTATCTATATCACACCAGCCATCCATTCATTTGTTGCCATTATATAACTATTTTTTTTTCCACATTCTATATATTTTAACAATGCATGAAATGATAATCTACTTTCATAGTATCATTAAAATAATATATACATTAATGCAGAATTTAAATTGGTGATAAAATATTGTTTCTCTGGCCATCTGTGTCTTCAGCAATGGCGGCATAGGCCGTTGAACCACTTGCAAGTGCAATTATATTCGTCCATAAATAGGCATTTACTAATTCTGCAGCCAGCCGTTGGCTGCATAAATGAGATTAGTGGAAATTTTTTAGCAGAGGAGAGAAAGTTGAGGCAGAAAGCTTATGAGTTCACATTTCATCGTACTACTATCATCGCCAAACTTCAGACCTAGTAAAAACCGTGCTTTGATACCACTTTGGCGAAAAAGTGTTGGATTTATGGACACCACGTATCTCCATATTGGTATGATATTGTCCACTTTGAGTCTAAACCCTCATGAATTTGCTTTTGAGCTTTACCCCAAAATGCCTCATATCAATGGAGATATTGTCCTACACTTATAAACTCATCATATTTCCCATGTTTAGCCGATGTGGGACTTTTTTTGCTCCCAACAATCCTCCCC
>CAIGRL010260692.1:0-11180 GCA_903798325.1 Fraxinus xanthoxyloides | reverse complement strand
AACAAAAAAAAAAAAAAAAAGCTTCAATCAAAGATTAATGATGTCGAAAAACATAATCTTGTTGAAGCTGATCAGATAAGGTTAAAATCATACGTGTGCTAAACCTTAATCAACAAAATCTTAGTAAAAAGTTGACTCATATCAGACTTTATATATTCATAATCTTTAATGAATAAAATTGTCATTCGGCCTCCATCTCCACTATCTGTCACAACTTATAATCTTTGTTCCATTTTGACCTGAAGCACTTTTGATACATGAAAAAGATATCCACTAAACTTTGCCCCATTTGGGTATGGAAAGGGCAAAATCTTTAACAGAAAAGTATCAAGACTGTGACCTTTTTCTAGCAGTCAAATTCTCATATTCCTATTTGGATGTGGCGATTCGAATCTGAGAGGATTAATATACTCTTATTTTAATTGGGATTTTATCTTTGAGTTTTGAAATTGATGGAAAATTTTAACAAGTTTAATCATTCATGTTAATTTTTTTTATTCTTTCCAGTATCGAATAATCAAAGAACTAATACATTAATTTGAGTTGCACCTCGTCCTAAATAAAAATTGTGTATAATTAAAATTAAAGCTCAAAAGGTCTATCGTTAAGTATTAGCAAATCATGATACCTACGCACATTTTTATTTTATATCTTAAAGCAATCTTAACTTGTCGTTGGATCTTTTAATTTGTCCGAACTTGTTTTTAATGCGTCGGAATAGTCCAAGGTACGCCAATTAACAAGAGATATATGACTAGACAACAACTTGGTGCCCAATTTAATATAATAATACACGAAACAATAAGGTATTAATAAAGACAAAACTGGTTAATGAAGACAAATTAATTGCAATTAAAATAAGTGAAGTAAGGTCGTGGTCTCGTGGACAAGCAATTCCATTTTACGGATTCAGATTTTTTTGGACAAAAATAGTTAATAAATATTTCCTTTTTTGGACTTTTTCCGTACAATTTCTGTTATATATCTGGCCTGATGTTACTTGATTTTTTACTTCATCATACTGCATAATATCTCTGCTCCTTATCCCAAACTACTTGGTGATTAGTTCACATTACAAAGAATCGAAATGGCCAATTCATCAAGTGTAAGAATTGCAGTATTATTTTTATTGATTTTATTTTCACATGTTAACGTTAATTTAGCAGCGGCATCGAGTTATATGCAGACAAGACTAGACAGCAGGAAAATATTGCGGGAATTAGGGTTTCAGTATTTGTCAAAGATGAAGAAGACAAGTAGGAGAGTAATGGTGGGTACAGACAGAGATGTACCAGGTGGACCAGATCAGCAGCATCACTAGCAAGAAACAACAGCTGCATTTACTACAAGAAAACTGAAACCCGATTCCAATGTTGTAAGGTGTCCTGGACGAGACAACACCATAAGAGTGATGAAGAACAAAAATAACGATAAAGTCTCGTTTTTTTGTAATGTTCAATTATATCCAGTACTTGGTATCAAAAATCTTGTAATGTCTTATTTTCTTACTACTTGTTTTTCCTTTCTATCCATAATGTGGTTGAAATGTTTTTCATGTTTCTACTCTGCAGTCCTAAATAAATTTTTGAAATCAATTGGAAAATGTTAAAATGTCTATAATACTGCCTTTAACTCTTTTAACCATATTTAATGAAAGTATAAAGACTTAATTTGTCGTTTAGTCAGACGACACTTTTTAATAGGAACGGGTGCGATTGGGTTTGGTCCGAAATCAAATCGAACCAAGTACTAATGGGAATTTTAAAAATAGAACAATTGATTTCATATCAAACCATGTAATTGAATCAGAACTGAACCAACAAGTTATGATATGATCCGATCTGATCCTGTCTAATTCTTCATATTAATAAATTATAAAAATAATATATGAAACTATTTGTCATATTGAAAATAGACAAAAATAGAGTATGATATATAACATTTGTCATTCATGTAACCTAATATGAAAAAAATCAATTAAACAAAGAAACAAATAAAAATTCAACTCCAATACTTGAGATCAACTGATAGAGGCGAAAAAAAATGATAAATTATTAACTATAAAATCTGGATTGAAAATTAATTCTTAATTAAGAAAACCATACAACAACATATACTAAAAAAATAGATGTAGTATTTATAATCGCAATATTTTCAATAATTCTCAAGGAGAATAGCGTGAATATTGATGATCGGCTACTATGAAAACAACGAGAAATTTGAGTTTTTATGAAAGATTGAACTAAAAATATATTGTTTTCCGATTGGACTTGTATTAAAGTTATGAATTTTGTAAAAAGCATTTGCAAAATTATTTGGATTTAAACTTTGATTACCCATTAGGTTTTGCTGGGAAAAAAACGGCTTGTTCAAATATCAAGTGCATCCGGAGCAATGCACTAGCAAGAGGAGAAACTCCAGAGAACTAAATTCACTTTTGATTCTCAAGACAACATTGAGAACCGAATAGAAATCATAGGGTTAACTATGCATGATCCCAAAACCTACTCATTTAGTAGAGGAAAAAGGGGAAATCAGAGCCTGATTGATCGATTCTATTTGGTTTTGGTCCAATTTCACATATTCCAATAAAAAATATATACACCTACTTTTATATGTTATTGTCACAACGAAAGCTAGAAAGATGACATATGATTGACCTTTCGTTTAATAAATATCTTGCTAATAAAATAAAATAAAATGTTATAAGCTAAACAATTTTGTGAATAGTCAATAGTATAACAATATATTATGTGAGCGGAGCTAGAAATTTTATGGGGGAAGGCTAAAAAATTTAGAAGCAAGACATACATGTGTTATAACTAATATTTAAAAAAAATCAAAATTTTACGTGAATTTTAAAAATATTCAAAATATTGCGGGAATGATCATAACTGGCCCCTGGCTCCCACATGGTATTAGGGGCATGTTCGGTTTAAATTAAAAACGGATTAAAATTGAAAAATTAGTCGTTATTGTTGACTTTTATTAAATAAGTAGGACCCAATAATAGCTATATTTTCAATTTTAATTGAATTTTAAGTACGATATCACATTCATATTGACATACATCATATTTATGTCACATTAAGAAGAATTGTTTAACTGTTTGGTTCTCATTAAAATTATAATTCATTTTTTCTTCTTTCTTCTTATAACGATCACACATTATCCAATAAAATATTATTACACATAAATTCAAAAAAAATCTTTTTTTTTTAAAAACTACTCACTCCTCAGGGAAAAAAAAAACTTTTCAAAAAGTAAAAATCTCAGATGATGGGAGTCAAACATGAGAAGAAAAAATAGATACGACTCCAAAGAAATTGGATTATGAATTTGGCCACAACCCTGACATCGCAGGGTTATCCTAATCCATTTTCAGTTATGGGGCCTAGAACTTAATTTTTTAAGTGGAAATTAACCCTTCTCTATTTTTCAATATCTATATTCTAAAATCGTATATGAAATTTTAATTTTTATAAATCAGATATTTTTTAATTAGATACATTATAATTGCATAATATAATTATCCAACAATACACACCAAAACCCTAATTATTTCATTTTTTCGTTTACTCTCTTCTCTCTATAATCGTATCTCTCTTCTCTCCTCATTTCTCTCTCGATCCCACTCTCTCTCTCTTCTCTAACCCACCGTCACAACCAGACGAGAATACGCCGGAGATCCCGTGGTGATATGTTTATGGCGATCTTTGAAGCACCATGGCGATCTTCGTGAATCCAGTATCAACCTCTCTCGCTGTTGTAGATCCCGAGACCCACAATCTCATCGAGAAGGAGAAACGTCGCCAGTGCCACAACATCGAGCTGATTGCATCCGAAAATTTCACTTCATTCACCGTCATTGAAGCCCTTGGTAGCACCCTCCCCTTCTCCTTCTTCTGCGACATGTGGCTGTGTAAATGGTGTGTGCGCGGTGTGGTCGTGGATTTGTGGTGAGGTAGTAGTTGGGTGTAGTGTAAATGGAGATAGAAAAGATGGTGGTGGTCGTTTTGGGGGTGGTGCGGTGCGTTGCGGTACGTGACATTATGTGGTGTTGGTGGATCTGTGTAGTGTGCGTGTGGCGGTGGTGGTATGTGGCGTGGTGAATTTGTGGGGTTGGTGGTGGTGTGCAGTGGTGGTACGATGTGGTCGTGACGGTTGATCTGTGTTGTGGTCGTGGTTGGGTATGGTGTGAATAGAGATAGAGAAGATGGTAGTGGTGGTGGTGTTGTGGGTGGTGCAGTGTGCGGTGGTGGATTTGTGCGATGTGCGGGTGGGTGTCGAGCGTGCAGGCGATATGGGGTTGGAGGTGACTGTAATTATTTTGTGCGTGTAATCGAATGTGACCAATTAAAACTGTGACTGTGACTCACTATGATCCAGTTGTGACCAATAAAAGTTTTGACATATTTTTAAACTATGATCTTAAAATTCGATAATCTGTGACTAAAAAATAATTTGTGACTTGTGATCCAAAAATAATACGCGGCCTATTATTTTAACAAGTTGCGATATATAAAATATGTGATTTGTGACAAAAAAATAATGTGTGACCAATTAATTTGAGAATGTCACCGATAAAATAAATGAGTTGTGACCAATAAAATTATGGATTTGTCATCGATGTATAATAAGTGACCTAAAAATTGTTATTGTGACTTTCAATTTATTAAATTATAATCGAGTTGTCACCAATAAAAAATTTGTATAGGTCACAAATCAATATAGACGGGCCACGGATCAATATGATCAATTAATTTCATAGTCAATCGTGGCTAATTAATTCGTCTTTAGTCACAGATCATTGTCACAAGTTTGAATTTACAAGTCACGGTCATTTTTTATGTGTCACAAATCAATATAAACAGGGTCACAAATTAATATTAACAGGTCACATATATTTGTAGAGTCACGGTTCAAATTTACAGTTCGCATTTTATATTACTAGTCACAAGCAACAATTAAGAGGTCAAAAATCGTGTCAGCTATACAAAAAAAATATGATGGAGTTGTCGCCGAAATATTTGTNATTGTTATTGTGACTTTCAATTTATTAAATTATAATCGAGTTGTCACCAATAAAAAATTTGTATAGGTCACAAATCAATATAGACGGGCCACGGATCAATATGATCAATTAATTTCATAGTCAATCGTGGCTAATTAATTCGTCTTTAGTCACAGATCATTGTCACAAGTTTGAATTTACAAGTCACGATCATTTTTTATGTGTCACAAATCAATATAAACAGGGTCACAAATTAATATTAACAGGTCACATATATTTGTAGAGTCACGGTTCAAATTTACAGGTCACATTTTATATTACTAATCACAAGTAACAATCAAGATGTCAAAAATCGTGTCAACTGTTAAAAAAAATATGGCAAAGTTGTCGTCGAAATATTCACCAGAGTTGTAACAAGTGTCGGAATCGGAACATTTGTCCGAACAAATTGACGGCAGAACAGTCACCGGAATAGTCTTAGAAGCGGTAGGGGTGGTGTTATATATATATATATGTATAATATCTGATTTTAGAAATTTAAAAGTTGTTTTCTTATTTTTGAAATAATATATAATAAAAATCTTAAAAATGAATTTTTCTCATTTTTTAATTACTCCAAGCTGGCATCACTAATGCTGAGCTTCATGTTTAAATACCCACCGGCTTCAACTACGACATAATTAAAACTTTTGTGCAGTGGCGTTCCAGCAATGTCATTTATTTCAAGTTATCTTTTCACGCGTGCACTAATCTCACGATTGCAACGATATAACCTTGACTTCGATGGGCTCCTTCTATGATTGTGCTCCAAATGGACAGTGTTAATATGCCATGCACCAGTAAGTTCAGAACATGCTGTCAATCTTGCTTTACAGCCAGTTTGCATGGTCGGTTGAGGCTTCAGAATTGTATTTGTACCGATTGTTCGATTGCCTTCCCAGCTACATGTAAAAGTCACGTAACATACAACCGCGTCGTCACCCTTCTTCAAATTCCTTTTTCGCACCGAAAAATCGATTTGGTAAGCGTAATTCTTATAAAATTTGAAAACCTCATTTTCATCATTAAACTTCATCCCAACGGCGGACACAATAATTTCTGTTTCCTCACCTACGCTTGTGTCATTCGAATTGTCCTCTTCGGATGAAATAATTTGCAAATCACCTACATTGAAGAAAAACAGTAAATGATCAATTTAAGTCAAAACTGTAATTGAAGTACTTTTCACACGATAGATTGCCCAGTTTATGGACAATAACTTGCCTATAACATAACAATTAGAAGGAAAGCACGTGAATAGGATTAATAACATTCATGGAGAAACAAGAAGCTAGCGTTGAAGAAGAGAAGGCAAAGAGAAAGAGAAGAGTGCATTGTGAAAGTTATATATTTTAAATGAAGTACCTCATTCTGTTGCCAGTAATTATAAAACAAAGTCAGCTTGCATTGCATTTTACAAGCTCAAAACAATCTTACCCATTTTACAAGCTCAAAACAATCTTTGCCATCTCTGTTCTTCCAAAAATGGGATACTTAGACAACCACGAATAAAAATAAAACAATGGAAGTTGAAAATTAGCTTCAAAAGAATCTTACCAATACCGTTGTCGGCGTTGAGGTTGCCGGCTTGGGAGTTACGGCTTGGGTTTCCTCAACGACTTCATCATAAAAAAACTCACTTCTGGCCGAGAAAGACAGAGATAACGTCATCGGGTTCGGGTTCAACCTCCTGTCGACGCCGACGTCGATGTTGTCGGCATCGTCGAACGAGTTTTGCCATGATTCCATTTCAGTTTTCGAACGGCATTTCCAAGGGTCTTTCTTCGCGTTTGCTTCTGAAGTGTAGGTGAAATGGGGAAAAAAGCGTCTTTTGTTCTTTTTTGTTTTTAACTTTTTTAGCCCCAATTTTTTCTAGCTGTGAGATATTGACTTTTCAAACTTTTGAGCCACATCAGCAGGCTGTAAAAAATTCGGTAGTTAATTGTGTACACGTAGACTTTTCCTTTGAAAAAAACCTTCAAGCGGTGGATGAATATCACTATTACCTTGAAGTGATTGAACCGTGGCTTACTGATCTTTTTGTTCATTAATTAATTAAGTTTGATGCTTTCGATTTCAATTTTTTTTTCTTAAAACAGTAACAATGGGAATTCCTTATTTTTCATTAGAAAAATAGTGCCTTCCAACAGTAGAATCTGAAAGGATGAGACTATTTTGGACTGAATTTAACTCGAGCCCTTTGGTAATCACATATCAATGATACAATTCTGTCGAAAATGAACATTACAATCCCAAATTACCATACATAAATATACCCTGATTTTTTTATTTTATTTTTTTTAACAGAAATATACCCCCGTTTAGCATCTTAAAGAAAATAAAAATATAATATTCCCCGGTTGAGACTCAAGAATCCCAAATGGGACCGAAAGCAGGAATTCCTGAACCCTTGCAAGCATCAACCACGTCCCTGCTTCCTTCTGGATTGCTAGTGACAATCACTACCTGGGCTCCCCAATTCCTAGCTGCGGCGATGCTCATTTCCGACACGTTCGGGCGGCCGAGCACGGCAGTGTCATGTATTATCACCTTCTCCTTAGAATGTCCACTCATCATTTCCTTAATTTCTTTACCAAAATTCTGTTCTACATTTTTTGTCACCCAAAGCAAGCAAACGTCAGCCCTGCATGGCTGCAGGAGGAAGGACAGGAAAACACAGATTCCTGAGCCGGTGGCTACCAAAAGGACCCTGTCATACATGTTGGTTAGGTATGGAAGCCCAGCAAAATGGACTTGTCGAACCCATAAGTGGCTAGGTGTGTTAGAAACTAGAGATTTTGTGAAGTCACCCACTGCACCAGCCAGCATCATGTGCTCTTTCTTGTTGTCTGATATTATGCCAAATGCATGCCATTCTGAAAAGGGTGAAGGGCTAATCCTACCCAGTATACCAGCCTTAATTCCACCCTCGAACTTGATGATGGAGGCATGACCTGATGGTGACGAGACTTTAACCGGGACACGTCGAACAGTCAACCACGGAATGATGATTAGTATAGTAATTGCAAGTGTAAACCAGAATTCCTGCTGTTTAATCAATCTTGATCCAATATCATCTCTATAGGATTTTGTTTTAGGGTCATAAGAGATAGTGAGGGTGATGAATGCCCAGAGGAGAGCAAGTGCGGTCCAACCCGTGAACCGATGAGTCCTTTCGAACACGTTGTGGTGGAGATGTCGAACGAGGGGGAATGCGGCGGCTGAAGACAGACAAAGGAGTGCAAGAATGGTGGAGGCAACACCGACGATCTCAGACGAGGTATTTTCTCTGTCTTTTAGAGTGAGGACTAATGAATAAATGAGCCATGCAATAGAGGAAATTCCACAACTACTATGTATTCCACCAAGTGATTGAAGTAGAGATGTAGTCATGGTTTTAAGCCTAAGGGGCACCCATGGCCACCCCAATACATTCACTGCCAACCAGAAAACAACTCTCAAAAAGGCCTCGCTTCGACAGAGTACCAAAGCAAATATGTTGCAGATGGAGAACAATGCAGCCCTATTTCTTGCATACTGGAAATTCCCGGTAGCAGCAAGAACCAATAAGGTGATGTTTATTGCCAAACAAACAACAAAAAGTCGTTTGTAAACAGTAAACAACCCTTGATCAAGCAGTATAACTGAGAGTCTCGATGACTGTTTCTGTTTACCGCCGGCAGCGGCAGCTGCCTTAGGCGGTGGCGGAAGTGGTAGAGGAACTAGCTCAATTTTCTCTTCTTCATGGCCTTCTTCAATATCAGCAAGAGTCTCCACCTCATCATCATTTTCTTCAAATTCAAGATCACAGAAATGACTACTGCCTCTGCTCATTGTTCTTTCAAACATTTCAGAAGAAGGAACCACTTTAGAAAAGCTTCCCCATGGAATCCAAGATCTTTTACTACCGCCGGAACGGTTAGTTATGGCTGGTGTTGGGATGGCAAATGGATCAGAATGTGGTTTAATCTCAAAAGACACTCCCCGGCAGCTTGAAAACCTCTCCATTTTTTCTGGGATTTCCATATTTTCACTCAAAAAACAAAATCAAAAGCTTAATAATAGAGGAAATTAATGTAATGAAGAATAGACTGTGTAGGAGAGGCTTGTGCTTTTGCATGTAGAAGAGGATGGATATTTATAGTCCCACTCCACCCTGTAGTTACTTAAAATACATTTTTTTTACCAATGATTTTGGTAAATCAGATCATTGACTGATTCAAGATAGTTGCATTTTTTTTATATATACACGAACTTGTCACCAATCGGCCATCTACCTTGCCCGTTCTTCTTCTTCTTTTCCGCCATTACTGCCTTGTTGCATTTTAATCTAAGATCAAACAAGAATTTACACAACCGGCTAATTTTAATTAAGTGGCTGCATTGTATTTGTTTGCTGTCTCTGTGCTGTATTTGGCTGTGGATAGGGTGACTTAGTCAATTTTACTTCCCCCACTCCCCTTCCCTCCTTAATATGTCCGAACTATTTTGCCAAGCAATGACATTTTTATCTAGAAATTCGTTTTTGTACAAAATTTCTAATTGAAGAAAATAAACTAGTAAGGACTTACTCACAAGACGATATCTAGTAATTAGTTCTGATGTAGAAGCATAATTAAAACACAAAACAAAATTTTAAGTTCTCTTTTATTTGTATCCAATAACATAATCGAACAAGTAATCGATATGCTCCAGCATTCTGTCAGGCCCTATTTGGTACAGATTAAAATCAAATTTTAATGTAAGTCAAAATCAAACAATCAATATTAATCATATATTTCATGGATCCCACAACTTTTTAATCACACAGTTCAAAAAATTCTATCACAATCTACTAAAAATCTAATTTTAATCCCCCACCAAACACGAAAACACATTCCCGGAGCTTCACTAATTTGCTCATTGATTAAAATCATTGTTGAGAAGTTTCTGAGAATTCGCTGCTGAAATGCCAAATGGAAATTTAATATTTAAAATGTAACGAGGCTAATTCCGCAACTCGGATTGGTGGACCGAGTCACCCCTTGACCAATTAAATTTTATTACTTATTAGGTAATTTGTTTGCTTATATTTTGTCGAACAAACTTATATCTAACTTATATAGGCTAATTCTAACTTATAGTGACACTCTACAGTAAAAGTAAAATAAATAATAAGGGAATTATAATGTCCCTTATTGTTGAAGCAAAGAAAATCTTTAATGCTCTTGCGGAATTTTTCTATTTATCCTATGATTAAGACTAATTAATCATTAGATGAATGTGTCAACGACATAGTTAATGCCGACACTTTTAAGGTAATTACCTGGTAAACTGAATTTCAATAAGTTAATTTTTAATTGTATCATGCATCAAATCATCAATTGTGACGATTACGATAGTGAACGACTGCAAATACATTATTCTTATTAATTTTAAAAGTAATCGTTTGATCATAGATTATATTTAATATATGGATAATATTTTTATACGCGTACTACGAATCTATCCTCATTCAAGAAGAAAGACGACTTAGCCCATAGTAGACTCGTAACCAATCAAGAACCGTTCAAGAATTCTCTTGTATCTTAATTTACAAACCAAAATTTCAATATAGTTGCTATTTCAATAGTACAGTATAGTTATAATTATAAGTTGCATTCAAGGAAGAGTTATTATATAAAGTAGAATCATCGGACGACCTTCACGGAAAGAAAACGACGCGTAAAGGTTATTGGGGATGGACGTGCTAGACCAATGACTTTGATACATAACCAATAATTGTCTTCAATTGCTTGGCCTGAAAGTTGAAAACAAGAATAGAAAAGCCAAAAAAATGAAAAGGCACGTCACAAGAAATTCTTCAATTATAGAATACTGAGACCATGTTCTGCACAATTACTTTGAAATTACTCCTACATTTACAAGATAGTGACAAGATGCTCGATTGGTTGGTATGCTAGTTATTAAGAATTTGAGATTCTATTTCAAAGTGTCGGAGTAGCTCAAGTCATTACATATTATTTATATGTTCATATTTATTCAATATGATATTCTACCCTTAATATATGTCCCTAGGGGTGGCAAAAAAGCATGGTGGTTCGGACGACTCGGGTTCAGTCGCACCGAGTCGAGGCTCGGGCCGGCC
>CAIGRL010260668.1:0-11929 GCA_903798325.1 Fraxinus xanthoxyloides | reverse complement strand
TTTCCAAAAGTTTCAATATCCTTATTTTCCCATTTTAGAACATATTTGATAGGCAAATCGTTTGTTCCTTAATAAACGTCGATTACTATATAGTTCAAACAAGTTATTAATGTTACATATAAGAGCTGAATACCCTTTATGTAAATAGAATTAGAGGTTTAAATGTGGTCCAAACCCGACCACATGTGCCACATAGCTGCCTGCGTTAGACAAGTCTCCAGGTAATTGACCCTTGAGAACCTTTCGCTTGGCCAATAGTCTAAAACATGTAAGATAATTAGGACACCAACTAATACCTAATCAGATATATTCTTTTCATAAGACATGATCTGATAACAAAAGTTGATTTAAAAAAACTACAGCAACATCGTACCAAGTCAAACTGTTAGGTGATCAGCCACCAAATTTCTATCATATATTAATAGGAAATTGAAAAGAATTAGTAATTGATACTGCATAATAAAATTACATAATTTACTGTTCAACATTAATCGCTCATCTCGTTATGACACTTACGAGTAATTGCTACTCTTACCTCAAAAACCATTTTTAGTTTACATGGTAACTCTTCCTCTAATCAATCATCTCAGCATATAGTAGTATAAATCATTCTTTTCCTGATTTGATCCCACAAACTTGTCTTCATTAATATTTGTCCTCGATAGTAAAAGAGTTCACCAACACATCAAGCAAATGTTCATTATGCAATACTAGATAAAATTGAATTTTTATAAATAGTCAAACATCATTTTTAACTATACATTTCAATGATTAATAAGTGATAAAGTGATTCTTTTATAGTAATAAATGTGATATGAACTTACCACACTTTACAAGCAATTGAATCAAAGCTTAAAACCCGGTAAATAAGATACCAACTTTGAACACGCGCAATTTAAAGAATGAACGCAAGAAGACCAAAACAAGAATTGAACTCTTTGTTTTTAAGACAAATTTGCTCCGCACAGGTGCTCACGATGGTTTTGCAAATGTTTCCCAAGATACAACGAGCAACTTCTTATAATGGAATCACAAGAAACGACAAACCGAACGAAGTTTCATACTCCTTTTTATATGAAAAAGATCAAGATTTTGATGCAAAATTTTCGTAAGATAAGGATATTATGCGATATATTTTGATTGCATA
Source organism: Fraxinus xanthoxyloides (assembly GCA_903798325.1). Classification (NCBI taxonomy): domain Eukaryota; kingdom Viridiplantae; phylum Streptophyta; class Magnoliopsida; order Lamiales; family Oleaceae; genus Fraxinus; species Fraxinus xanthoxyloides. The sequence continues at coordinate 10,782 of CAIGRL010260668.1, read as the reverse complement.
AAATGTAAGTAAATGATACCATCACATGGTGGTCCAATTTATAAAAATTGAAGAGTTGCACACGAAGTGATACAACCCAATCTTGAACCTGTTCTCGAAAAGTTGCACAAGTTTGTGGTCGTTCACTAACTGCTCAGCATGCTACTAGACTGCCCACAACTGGGACACTGTCGCTCACTAAGCACGAGGGGACCACTCGAGTGGCGGTTTTATTTTTGAATTACCCGATTTTAATTCAGAAAATCATGATTTTCAATCTAACTTTATTTAGGGTCCCTTTGATTGTAAATGTGGAAAATGGGTGGAAAGAAAATGTTTTATAGAGAATTGAATTGCCTAGAAATTATTTTATTAGGAATTGTAATTATTGTGTTTGATTGATATAATTTTTCACTTGGAAAATGTTGAAAGTTCGGTATCCGTTTGACTTCGTTTTTAATGAAAATTGTCCATTAAAGTGATAATTTTTTCTACCATTGGGTCTAGAATTTGTTCCAATTGCCAAAAAAAAAATGTTTGAAAAGAAAATTTACTATACCGAATACAATGGTTTGGCTTTGTTTACCATTGTGTTTAGAATTTTTTCTATTTACCAAAAAAAAAAAAAAATTAAGAATAAAAGAAAAATATAAATATTTTTAATAAAAACATTGCATAAAAAATAAAATTTAATAAAATGTCATGTTGATAGTGTACCAAGAACGAAATGGGTTTTATAACTTTTATTTGTCGATTTTTTTTTTGATGGGTTTTGAAGTTAAATTTGGGAGAATGATGCTACGGAAAAAGAAAAATCAAATCTTAGGATTTGATTTTTCTTAAGGTATGATGAAATTTAGTTTTGATTTAGTCGTATTACTCAACGATCTTTTTGCTTTTGCCGTCATTGGAATATTTGATTTATTTGTTAAATTCCGTGATCTTTTTTGCTTTTGCTATCACTGCACCCACTTTTTTGTAAATTATTATGTATTGCGCTTTATGCTGAAAGGTTAATTTTGTTAAATGGAGTAGTAACTGATTATTATTTCTGTATTTAAACGATCTTGGTGGCCCGTTTGAGAACACCATTGTAAAATTGTACTTGAATGCTGCTCGTTTGAACTGATCGATTATTTGTTTGAGCTTTAGCAGTTTGACAACATAAGTGTGTTAAAGGGATGGATCCCACGTCGAATAAATATGAAGTTTACAAGGGTTTTGATTATTCCTCTTGACTTTTTAATATTTTAAGATGAAACCCAAGTCTCATATTACATGTTAAAAGATAACCTTGTTTAGAAGGATTAACTCAAAACTTGATTTTTCTTATTTGAACAATGATGAATTTTATTCCTGACTGTGTGGGTTATCCGTGTAGAATGAAAGTTTGGCGCGTAAGGATACATCTAGCTGACCCAAATTTACTAGGAATAACACTTAAAATTGTTATATACATAATCAACAGATTATCAGAAAAGTCGAAATATTTGATTTGGTAAGCCCAGTTTATGTTAGGCAAGTTGCATTTTCTGACTGCAAGAACCTTACACTTTAGAATTTCTGCTGTATCTGATTTTCATTACTGCTAATGCTTGACTTTGCTACTGATGTCAAACTGTTGAATACACTGTACCTTGATGAAGACCAAGTCACATTGTATGGTATTGCAGATCGAAACGACTCGTGGCTGAGAGGCAATGGTCGGTGAGGTAATCGGGGGATGTCGATATCTCCCTCGAGCATCTTTAGAGCATCAGCAATCGTAGGTCTAAGGGCTACCATCACATGAGCACAAAGAATGCCAACACGAACAAATCTCTCCATTACTCCCTTTGGTCCTTCTCTTCTTATTGACTCATGGAAAATCTCTTCAATTTTTCCTGATTTCATAAAATCCCACACCCAATCTGTGATTAGAAGTGTTGAAGATTCTGTTGCATCAAGCACCCTTCTTCCGCTCATAATCTCTAAAATCACTATGCCAAAGCTATAAACATCACTCTTCTCTGTTAGCTGTCCATAGAGAGCATATTCCGGTGCCAAATATCCATACGTTCCAGCCACCCTTGTGGTTAGATGAGACTGGTCTTCTGTACTTTGCTTAGCCAATCCGAAATCTGCCACTCTTGCTTTCATGTCATCATCTAGAAGTATGTTTGTAGCCTTTATATCACGATGATAAATCGCTGGTTTGATTCCATAATGCAAGTAAGCAAGCCCTTTTGCCACATCAAGAATTATGTTCTTGCGTTGAGGCCAGGACAATCGAGTCTTGTCATAAAATAAATTATCATCAAGGCTTCCATTTGGCATGAAATCATATACTAAGTATCTTCTTTTGCCTTGGAATTGACTGCTTGTGACACAAAAACCCCGAAGAGAAAGAAGATTTCTATGTCTTATCTTGCTTATGATCTGTGCCTCATTGATAAATTCGTCATCCCCTTTTGTATCCAAATCAAGAATAAGCTTGATGGCCACTTCAGTCCCATCTGAAAGCGTTCCTTTATATACAATCCCATATCCACCTTGTCCTATCATATTGCTTTCGGAGAATCCATTTGTGGCTTGTTCTAGCTCAGTTATATGAAACCATTTGGCACATGTTTTGGGCAAAATCCTTGACTTTACAGAACTCACATACTGTTCATGCATTACATCCTGTTTCTTTTGTTTATCCCACTTTCTGTAAACCATGAATATAAAAAGTGCAACAAAGATCCCTATAACAGCCCCCACCAACCCGAAAACCAGTTTCAGTACATTTTTTGGGCTCCAGTGGTTCGATTTTTTGTCACTAAATGAGGTAGCCAAGGGCAGGCCTAGTACACAAGCAGCGGTCCTTGGATCTTCCGGCCCGAAATCGTTGACAACAGCAGCAGCATAGAAGATAGTGAAGTAGAAGCATTTGGTGGAATTGCGATCTAATGAAACCAGGTATGAAGTCACTTGCATTCCTGCATCTAAACACAAACTACACCGAGTTAATCCTGTTAAGTCTTCGTTACAAGATGAATCCAGCAGACTTGACGATCCAACCTTTTCGATCCAATCTTGTGTTGTTATAATTCCAGCACAACTTGAAGGCCCATTAACAAACTCACTTGTATCATTAAAGCACGAACTGAAAAAGGTCCGAGACATGGACACGTTAGACAGCTTTTCTTGGAAGTTGGCAATGCAAGAAGATGAAGAATTCTCATTTGGGAGATAAAACATTGAGCTTTGTTTGAGATATTGGGCAAGTCCCATGCCAAAAACGCTGCGTAGAGTTTGGCAGCAACCGGTTTGAACAGGTTCATGGCAAAGGGTCGTGTCCCATGGGAAGGTTTCAACATAATTGAAATCAATGGGGCATGAAGAATTTGCAGAATGAATGAATAAATAGAAGAACATGAGAATAAAAGTGAGAAACTGAGACTTGCCCATAATGTTTTTCTTTGTTAATTTTTCAAGAAAATTTGTGGGTTTTCATGTTTATGTAGTTTTTTGTAAGATTTCGGTTTGGAAAGTTTACAGTCAGCATCAATATTGGCTGCTGTGGTCAAAGTTCACGTTTTAGATTGAAGGATAGGCTTTTGAATAAGCAAGGAAATGTGCTGTTGGTCAACTTGAATAGGCACAAATGTTTTTGCCCCTATTGTATTTTCTTACGTGATAAATGAACATCTTAACTTTAATATGTTAATTGGACACTTTAAAGTGGATAATGCTTGACCCAAGGGTGGGCAACGTCCATTTCATTCCAGTTTTGATGAGAATCGGATCGTATTGAATTGAATACCAATGAAAATTTGCATATAGAATATAGAGGCAAACGATTCCGTGTTTATTGATTCCTGAATTGAACAAAAAATTGTAAAGGGTTCACTGCCGCTTAAAATTTCCGATTTTACCTTTTACCGACTCATAAATTCACGGGGTTAATTGCAATTTAACAATAACTTTCATCATCATAGTAGATGTTAGTAATGTGTTTACATCACGTTTGGTATGAATCCGGAACAAATTCTCAATTCTGTGCCATTTTTCTTTTCTGCAGCACAAAAATCCAATAAGATGTACGGTTATCATAATTTGAATTTATTTCACGTCTTCAATTTTTTTATTTTTTTACAAAGTGACACATATTTAAAATTTTAAAACTTTCTTGGAACCACTCGTAGATGTTTGCACATGTTGACAGTGGATTCCCTTGGACATCATATGTCAAATTAGCGAACTTGAAAATACTGAAAAATCTGCAATATAATGACAGGTAATGGGTAGTATATAAGGTAGTGAATGATCGATTTTACCTCGATGATCACATCCTTAGAACTAGAATTAAATTGGACGTTGTGCTAACATTTGTCATATACACGGTCGAATGTATCATATCTTATTAGAGTATTAGGGCGTGTTTGAGCCACAACATTTTAGAAGAATGTATTCTGAAATAATAGATTGATGGAGAATGTGTGGTTGAAAAAGAAGGAAAAGTTATTGATGTAATGAAAAATATTATTTTATTGAGTGTAGTTGAAAATGAGTAGAAAAATGAGAATAAAAATTTTAATGTGTACCAAACATGGAATTAAACTATGTAATGCTGAATTATGCACCTTTTCAAGTTATACCATTTGTGTTATATACACTTAATCATATATTACCCTTGTTCCGTGGGGGATTTAAATCAGGTTCTCATAGAATTTGATAAAAAATAATGAAATGTGTAGTAGAAAAGTTGCGGGTCTCATTAAATATGTGGTAAAAATAAATTATTGAATTTGATTAAAATTAAAATTTAGATTTTAATCTCTATCAAACATAACTTAATGCGTCAAATAGTCTAATGTTGAATGAAGCATGATAGCATCTTTTTGGATTGTATGATCTTTACCGAGTAAAGCACCTTGAATGTTTTTGCTATTTTTTTTTTTTATCTATGTTTGAGGTAAACTCTTCCATCTTCCTTCGAACATGAGTGCCTTCTTGTTAAATCTATGAGATGAGATAACCTAAATTAATACAATCATTTTTTATTTTTATTCTTTACATATAAGTACTCAAGATATTAAGATGAATGAAAAACAAAACAACCAAAAAATAATATGATCCCTACCATATGAACATGCCACGTAAGCCTTGTTCAACAAGAATAATTCAAATAGAGTTATATTATATGTACAGTCTTTTTGTACATTCATTTTGACAGCTCCTCACATGGGGGTGGGCCTCGTAATTGTGGGCTCATGCGGGTCCCACCCCATGTGAGGAGACAATCAAAAAGACTGTACAAAAAAGTTGTATAATAAGCATTTTTGATTCAAATAATATTTGATCGAGTCTAGGTGTCTGAACTTAGTTTGGACCGTACTTGTTCATGCACCTCCCAATATTGCATGTCGAGCCAACAAATCTATTGTTTTTATTTTTCAATGAGTTCAGTACACTTCAACATCAAGATATATTTGAGAAAAAAGACGTACTTTATTTTAAGAGTGTTGAGTTGATTCAATTTTATCAAGTTACAACAATGCTGAATGTATAGATATTTTGTGTTAGAAGTTATACAGAATAGTAACATGGATTTGGGTCCCACCTGATTTAAATATTATTTAAAAAGTGGACCCCACATATTTGTATCTTCCCCCCTTTTTTTTGGCAAGAAAGGTTCATCAAGTTATAAGGTTGATTGTTATGACATGAGTTGTCTAGTCTGATAAGCCAACTCAAACTCGTTGGAATGGCTAAGCTGATATTTATGGATCATCGAGTTCGATTGTCTAGCTTGACACGATGCACCTATTATGATACGGAAGCTCAACTGAATTAGAATGAATTATGCTAAGCGTACATTTCATATGTTACATCATGATGTACATTGTGTACAAATTATGTGTATTGTTTTTAAAAACTATCCAATTATGTGCCAATACGTTATATAATGTCAAAAATGATATAAAACAAGATGCATAGTACGATTGAATTAGAATAGCCAGATCCGGTTTTTCAAAGGACCGAATTCTCTGTATAAAGGCACGTATAGTACTTTGAAGGTCGAAGGCACGTCAAGCATAACTGTGAGGCCCACACCAATCCCCACCCGTCCCCGCCAGCTCGAACCAGCCAGACCACCACATCTGGCCTCCACCGTCCACCTTTACCTAAATCGTTGACATCTCTCTCCCTCCCCCCTCTAGGAATCTTTCCAAGCGTTGCTGTACCGACACACGGAGAGAATTTAGGAATCCAAAAATACTCACCAAAACAAGTAAAATCCATTTATCTATTCAGTAATTCATCCATACAATCTCTCTATTTTCATCCATTAATTTATTAATATATCTCTATTTTTGCCGCTCATATCTCTTCTCCACCAAAAGTACACATACATACTATTTCAAGGGCATTACCACTTTTCTGTATTAAGCATTTCTTCTTTCATAGGTTGTTTGATAGTATTATTACGAACTCAGTTGAAGAATGGATGAATTTGGAGGCTTGGTTGAGAGTATTGGGTTCAAATCCCAAGGGAAATCAGCTCCCATGGCCAAATTGAAGTCGAAACCCAATTTCAGCAGCAGCAATGGATTCCCTCAAAGCTTAGGCACCCATTCAACGATATCTAATGATTCCTCTTTTATTGTCGATGATCTTGATGGGATTTTCAGATCCAATGTCAATATCAGCAATCGAAAATCCCGCAATTATTTTGATGATGATGATATTTTCAGCGGGCCCTTTTCGAGTACAAATCAATCTGGAGGCATTGACTTGGATTCCGTGTTTAAGAGTTCGAGTAATTCTTCCAATTATAAGAATTCATTCGGTTCCAATGGGCATGATGACTTCTTGTGGTCAGCGCCAAAAGGAAGGAATTCTGTTGATGATTTGTTAGGGAATTTTGGGACGAAATCAAGTGGTTTGAAGGGAAAAAAGGAGGAAAATGGGCCACGATTTGATGATCTGATCCCGGGATTTGAAGGAACTAGCCCATCGAATAATGGGTATGTGCTAAATGTACTTTAATTTCATCTATATGTTTCTGTTAATTTATTTGCTTGTGTTTATTTTGTGAGTGCAATGCAGTAGGTCGGCTGTGAATCATTTTCTTGATTATACAATTACCTCAAACTTAGGATTATTGGATAATCTGTTGATTCTATCATGACTTTAAATTCTGGATTATTGTTAAACAGGGTGTCGGATGATCATATTACTTACACTTCTTTCAAGAAGTATTATTAGCCCATATGCCCTAGAAACAAGACTAGATAAGACAATGACGAAAATGTATTGGGAAGACATGGAAGAATTGATTCAGACAAACCTCCAGTTAATTTAGGATCTTTATCGGGTGGATTTGAACTTTCATGTAGAGAGGTAATTTAGGATACGAAAGAGCACAAGGAAATGTTGTTTTTGAATGAAGTGGTCAATGCTATTTTTTGACTTAAGGTTGGCTTATGATTTGCTAGTGAAAAAAAAGACTCCAACCTTATAACTTTTAAAATTGGACTCAAGTTAGTAAAAAAGGATTCATCCTTACTAGGAGGGTAATTGGATCTTCGGGCAAGGATTATAATGTAATTTCTTGTCAGACTTTAACTAATTAATATAGGTTAGTAGTGCTTGATGCGGTTTTTTAAGAAAGGGAAAGATGGACCAAAGAGCTTTGATTTCATAGAATGAAGATGCTGATATCTGTGGGGGAGAAAACAAGCGAATTTTTGAGGATATGGTTTTGAAGGAAGGAAGAAGAGACATATAAAGAGATCGTAGCACATAGAATAAGGTGCTAGACACATTTGAGTAGTGATGCGATATTTATTAAGTTTAAAGGCAGTAATCACCTAATATATGGTGGTGGATCAAGAAGGTGTCGTAACACATCAGACTAAATAGAAGGTTATTAAAATTTGCTAAACATTAAAATGTCGAGGCTTTTGGAAAGATTCATAAAAGAATTTGCTTATGAGAAATGAGATGATTGAATATGGAGGAAATTTTTTGAAAAATAATTTGATTGAAGGATGGTAATTTGTTAAACTCCACAGCAGATAAGAATGTTAATCATACTTAAATAGTTTAGGTTTCATAACCAAACAAGGCTATGAAGAGGTTTTGTCTGAGAAAAGCAATTAGTGCTTATGGAATTCTCAAGTATGGAAGTGTCCGGTGAGGTGAATATTTTAATGTGTACCAAACAGGGGCTAATTTAGAAAAAAAACCTATGATAGGGTGTCCTAGGAAGTTCTATGGGGTGCTCGCAGGAAAATTATTCGATATGTTGATTATGAAGGATGTGTAATATAGGGCGACCATGAATATGAGATGTAGTGGGAGTAGAAATATCTTTATCACTGTACAATTGCATCAAGGTTTTCCTTTAAGTCCCTGTTTGTACCTCTTCAGTCATGGAGGAGCTTACAAGTTAAGATGAGGTTTTTGTGTATGCTATTCATCAAAGACATAGTTATAATAGACCTAAAAACTGATTGAAATAGATGTTTAGGTTCCAATATTTACAAGGTAAGAGGACTCGATGCTGAATATATTGGATTCTTAAATTAGACCTCGTTGGATCAAATGGAGTAGTGCTAGAGGGATTTTAAGTGATAGGAGAGTCCTCTTAAGTTCTACATAAAAAGTTAAAACTTCTATGCTTATTGTATTGATTGTTGGGTTTTCAAAAGAACAAAATGTCAATAACATGTTTGTAGTGGAAATGAGGATGTAAAGATGGATGTATGTCTAGTGTCTACAGTATAATAAATAAGCTACAGAACAAGAATAAGCTGGCAACTGGACATAGCACCAATAGAAGAATAGATTAAAGGAAAGAAAACTTAGATGTTTGAGACAACCGAAAAATGCATTTGGAATAAGACACATTTTTATTTTGTTATGGCTGAGGTAATATTTTTATGAAACGTGTAGAAAATAGTTAGAATTCTGGTTATGATCCACATTTTTTTTAGAAGTGTAATTTTCATAGAGGTGCTTGGTGCATTTGAATACAGTGAATTGGATCTCTTCATATCCTGATCTCTTAAATCTTTGGATACAGTTGCGATATGATTTGGCACCAGAGCACATGAAAGGCATTTTTTCAAATTTTATCTTTTGGAATTTCTACGTGCTTGGCCCATTGCCTGCATTGAAGTGGCCTGATAACTAAAAAAAATCAGAATGAATCTGTATACCCCCATTCTAAAGCTAAACCTTTAAAGTAAAGTAGGAACTCAATAAGAGAAAGTCTAAGAACAACCGACAGGTGAAATGCCAATATTTTGGTCTTTTATTAACTTCAGATTTTCAGTAAGCTTCTTTGAGAGGGGCGATATTGGTTTATGTTGCTTTCTGTTCTAAACAAATGTACCATGGTGAATCTAAGCACTTAAAAAGCTTTTTGATTTATGGCTCAAAAGCAAAAAAACAAAAAATGATTAACAATAATTGTATCCATAGCTTGCGAACTTAGTACATATGCATCAATCGTGAGTGATTTGTTGACATCAAGTGATGCAGCCGTTTTGTACCTAAAATGCCTGAAATAACTGTCTTGTTATCTATTATATAGATCAACTAAAATCTGTTATTTTACTCTACATTCGTTTCTCTTTTAATTTTCTGATAAAGATACCCATCCTTGTAAATTAACCTTTACACAGAGTGCACTCCGACACAAAGCAGTCAAGTGGGCATTCATCAAACTCAGATTCCATGTCGGTGGATGATCCTTTTTTATTTTTTGAATCCTCTGTACCCCAGGGAGATGCTTCTTGGCCATTTGCTGGTTCTGTGGAACAAAATTCAGCAAACGGCTCAGTTCAATCTTCAATTGATGAACTTGAAGATTTTGCCATGGGTAAAGCCCAGAATGATGCAAATACTGATAGAACAGGGAAACTGAAACATGTGACGAGTGCAAGTGATAGACCATATTCGGAGAGAATTGGAAATATAAAAATTTCTCTAGGAAAAAAGAAGGAAGATCCAAATGTGAGAGAACTCAAAGGAAAACAGGAGACACTTCACAAAAGTCAAAGCACAAATGAAGAACGAGCACAAAGGGCCAATGAAGTGAAGAATAAAGGATTTGAGAATGAAGGTGATTTCGATAAGTTTTTTGGCAAAGGTGTACAGTCAAACCATATGGCAAGGCGAAGTTCTACAACTGAGGTAGAAAACTAAATCTTCAAGTAGTTTTGTTGTATACTGACTTCTTCATGAAACTCATTCTTAATTAGCTTTTTTTCTTCATTTTTTGGTTGGTTCCAGGACTCCCTGTTTGATACGCTATTCCATGAGAAAAGAGAATCTGAGGTTGAGATTACTACTTTATCGTCAGCCAGCACAAAGAAGGCATCTTCAATGACAAATAATGTTGATGACTTCTCTTCACTTTTTGGAGGTATTTTCATCAGCTAAAGCAACCTTCACTGTAGAGTTGCTTAATATCAGTGCTCTTATGTACTCTATAGCTAACTAATGGCTTAGTAATGGTTTCGTGCTTTTACATATTCACCTAACAAGAATTCTATTTTTTTTTTTCACAAAAGTTTTAGTTTAGAATATAATGATTGAACATGAAATTTTAGTTGGTGTAGTGTCTAGGACATGCTCCAAATGTTTATAATCGAATTAACATCTGTTGGGAGTTGCAGTATGAAAATTAAAGGAATTTCCACCGTGTCATATCATTTTATTTTTCGTGTTCTAACTGAGCTCAACCTTTTGCTAGTTAAATGGACTATTCAGGCTTTTGGAGGAGAACACCTCCCCCACCCCCCACCTCTCTCTCTCTCTCTC
>CAIGRL010260656.1:0-19193 GCA_903798325.1 Fraxinus xanthoxyloides | reverse complement strand
TTTTTTTTTTTTTTTTAATGTATGATAAAGTCAGATACTTTGGTCGGCTATCAATTCATGCTCTCCACACCGTTTATGAGATTTTTTTGTTTTCATTATTAGCGAAATTAAATTAATAATCCCCACATCTCATATTCAAGAATTCCAAAAATTCATTATTGCTTCAAATATATTATTTGAATTATTAACTAATTGGCCTTATTATTTTTCAAGATTTATGTACGTAAAACACAAGCATTATCTCAAAAGACAAAATTAAAGATCAAAACTTTTGATGAGTAAATAATTTTTAATTAATCTCATTTGTGGTTTTGTATTTGACTCAATATCCAATCGAGTCATTATATTTGTATTTTATATCAATTTAGATCACTTTATTCAATGTTGTTACATTATATAAATTGACCAAAACGAAATGGTACAATGAAACACGTGTTTTGCATATTAGATTTTTGTCGACAGAGAATAAACTAAACCACAGTAAGTAGGTTTAATTTTTGGCGGTATCATTTTTTCTAAATCATTTTTTGACTGCAACATAGGTTGGCCACCTCTATTTCTGATGCAGGAGGATCCGAGTNAAATCATTTTTTGACTGCAACATAGGTTGGCCACCTCTATTTCTGATGCAGGAGGATCCGAGTCAAATAATGTCGAATTGTCCGATAGTTAGTTGATGAAGCTAAGGTACCATGAGTTGACGAATCAGCGCAAAAATGACAGGTAATCGACGACTTTTCCTAATTGGGGCAATTTTTGGACACATTCTGGTATTCGGCCATAGCTTTGGCTACGGTTATTAGAATCGCACTCATAACCCCAATTCGAAGAGCTCTTTTTCGGCGCGTACGTCATGGTCATCCAGTTTCAATCGATTTCGAGGGAAAATCCGTTGTTTTCCCTTCAAAATCCCTAATTCTAGTTATTTTTTTCTTTTTTTGGTAATACTTCGTTTGAATTTTTACTATAGATTATGAATCCAATTTGAGTCAGATTTTTGGGATATTATTATTTTTATTACGTATTTTCTTTTGGTATGACTATTTGGATTTTGATATTTTTAGTTAATTTCCGATAATTATGATTTCTTAGCTATATAGCTCGGCTTGTGGGCAGTTTTTGGATGTTAGATTAATAATAAATATTTTTTTTTATTTTTCTTGGAGTTTTTTCTTGTGTTCTTCTCTGTTAATTATGTGTTGAAACCAACCTGTAGAATACTCGTTATTTTGTCCAGCGTCAATTTCTAACGTCAAACAATGTGATATAATTGAATATAGTAGCTTGAAGTGAGACAAAATAAAGATACAACGACCCATTTGACACAAAATCAAAAACTTCCATTAGAGGTAAAGATAAATAAGAAACCTGAGAAAGTTACTTGTTTGGTCAATTTTGGATAGCCACCTTGAAATCCAATGCAAGGGAAAATATCTATAGGCCGGGCCTGGGCTGTTTTCTTGACCAAGTAACAGGGACTTCGAACTCATATATAATTTTTTTAATTTATTTTAAAGTTAATGAAAATTATGAAATTTTTAAGTCCTTGATACAAAATAGAACAATGTTGTGTAGCACCACTCATGCAGTTGACTACAATTTAGAATGCGTTTAAAAAAAAAAAACAAGCGATTGATCACTAAATATTGTATAAAGAGATGAAATGCGTGATTAAAAAATTGTAAATCTCATAAAATATGTGATTAAAATTAATTATTAATTTACATTTAAATTTTAATCCATGACTATAAAATATATGCAACACAAGTATACGAGGAAGTGGGGGACCATTGAGTTCTATATAACTGAATTGATTGACTCTCTTCTCCAATATGACAGATTAAGGTTCATCCGTCTTTAGCAACTCGCAAGGCAATATCGAAAGTGAAGCCGAAAATTCGCATAATTCATATATTTGCACCGGAGATTCGCATAATTCTATATAACTGAATTGATTGACTCTCTTCTCCAATATGACAGATTAAGGTTCATCCAATTCTTGCCTCAACAGTTGTTTTTTTTTTCTTTTTAAAGCGTTTTATTTTTTCTCTTGATCATTATATAAATATTTTCCTTCCTCAACTCTCTCTTGGACTTGGAACGGGTGATGGAGAAACAGACTCACCCATCACTTCCGTCTTTAGCAACTCGCAAGGCAATATCGAAAGTGAAGCCGAAAATTCGCATAATTCATATATTTGCACCGGAGATTATCAAGACCGATGCTGCAAATTTCAGAGAACTGGTGCAAAGGCTCACAGGAAAGCCCACAGATTCAAAGAAAAAACTGAAAATCTCGAGCAACAAGCAAATGGAAGCAACCATGACAGGTGGATTTGATGCTTCTGCAAGGTTTGTAGAGAGGATAAAGGGAGAAGAAGAAGAGATATGGAGAGGTGCAAATTCTGGAGGTGGTTTCTTGAATGGTTTTACTGAATTTGATGATGGCTCATTCATGCAAGAGATTAATCAGTTTCCTTATTGTCAAGGATTGATTCCCAACTTGCTTAATTAATTAGTCATCTTGAAAATGGTATTGTTATCTTCAAAACTTCTTGATTAATTATTAAATCTCTCATTTTTGAGTTCAAGGCTTGCCTTATTCTCCTTTTTTTTTGCAAATTATCTAATTGGATGTAAATAGATGATATTAATTGATAGAGCAATGTTATTTGTAGTTGCTCAATATCGTAGTCGCTCTACCTGATATGTATGTGGTAGTTTTTTATTGCCTCATATGTCAAATCATTAATTGTCATATATACTACAAGTAGGACAATTACGATAGTGAGCGATTACAAATAAACATTATTCTAATTGATATGTTAGGTTTTTCAAGATTTTTTCACTTGGATTTTGCCCAGAGGAACAACTAGTACTTAAGAAAATAATCTCAAATTGTCTCCTAATTCCTTGACATAAGCAAAGTTTGGCAAAACAAGTAGGAATTTGCAAAACCCTCTTGCAATTGATAAGTATATTTCTTTTCTTACAAGAATTATATATAGTATATATTAAAATATGTTTACATATCATATTAAACATCTGTTTTCCATTAACCAAGTTGTCTGATTATGCCAGAAATTAATTAATTACATGGAATATTTATAACCCGTACTTTCTCACATGGCTGGCTCGGAATATTCAAGTTTTTAAGAAATTTGTCCATTATAATTCCATCATGCCGTAGAAATGGAGGCATAAGCTAAGCCTAGGAGACATACCAATTACCTGCAATGTGATGGAAAGCAAATTTTATTTTTTTTACCAGGTGACCTGTTTAATTAGGGGAAAAAGAAAAAACCTCAAGAAACTATACTTCATGGGCATACTCTTTGTTACCATCACTATGTATAGTGTTTCTGTGACTCATTATCAAACTAGACTGTTTCGTAAATTTATTATCGTGCCGAAGTTCAAGATTTTGTCATATTCTTCATGAAAGTAAATGTTATATTTCGCATTATATCCTCGCAAAATCAAGGATCCCAAAGCACGAAGTTGGCCGCAGAATATTCTTCATCTTCATGGGGCTAACCTAAAGCGATAACCTCTTATTTGCTCAAAAACACATTGTAAAAACAAGGAAATCGTTCGAGTACCACAATAAAGTCCTAAGCCTAACATAAATATTGAAATCGGACATATGGGACTATTGTTTCCATGTTTATCTAGGCTTTAAACATACATAATGTTTGATTATTTGGGAAAATTTCTACTTAATTTAGTGAATATAAAGCTTTCTTAGGTGAAAATCCCAATTTGGAGGTCAATTGAGCATGAATGAAGAGATTTGGAGCTAAATTGGTAGCTAAATTGTAAGTTGCTTATACAATTTACTCCATATAGATTTAAAATGAGTTATGTGGAAAAGATTCACCATTTATGAATTATGTTTGTGATTTGGAATTTCACTACTTGATGTTATATTTAAAAGTCCATAAAAAAGAGTTATCTGAAAAATAATTTTTTTTCTCATGTCACATTGCATAAATTTACATAGTTTGTCCATATGCATATAGTTTTTTCACTCATTCTTTTATTTGTTATTCATGACTATATTACTTAATTTTCCTTTGTGATTCGTGACAAAAAAGGGGGAAAGATATTTATTTCAAGGGTGTTGATTAGTTTTTGAGTTAGGGGAAAAACTTTATATTTGATTGTTTTTTTATATTTGACTTATGGGGAGTCATAGTTGTTTTTCATATTTGACTTACGGGAGCTGTCGGTATTTTTTTATCCGACTAGCATATTGGGTTATTTTGCCTTAATGATATTATGTTAATTGTTTTGTATAATATGGATATCATATTCTGTGTTGCTAGTTCTGCTGTTGTGATTTCAGCTTGTCATTTAATTTTTAAGTTATTGATGCACGTAATATTATATGTTTTCGTATTGTTGATTTTATGTGTTTCAAGAAACATGTATGACAAGTTGTTGAGTTGAAGTTTGGGAATTGAGTCTTTGGATTAATAGTGGTAGGTTGTGTTAATTTTAGTTTTGAAATAAACAATTTTGTCAGAGAATGCAAAATGGGAAGTTTGTTAGGTCCAAATTGTATTGATTATTCCCGTGTTCAAAATCATAGTTATTAAGCTGTAATCAAAGTCAAAAGAGTCGGAGATGGTTGTATAGATCTTGAAGGAATCAAAGAAATCAAAGATGGACCAAGAAAAAAATAGCCAGTAAAAATGCTCGCAAGCGGCGTAGGAGGCACTCAAGCGTCTTTTTTAGAACATAGACCACTTGCTATCTACGCCACGGGCACTCGAGCACCGCGAGAACTCTCACTACCCATGAGTCTGTCGCTCGAGCTATGGGCTTATCCAGACATAGTCTTGCTTGCATTTTTAACACATTTTCCAATCCTATTCAACCTCAAACACTTAACGTTATAAATATCCAAGCATTGGTCTGTCCCAAACATGTGTTGATCATTATTTCATATAAGAGAACATCATAGAGATATCATAAACATATTCCATAATTCTCTTGATTCAACGATAATATTAAAACACAAAAGATTAAAAGGTCAAACAACAAAATTCATTACATTCACCAATAAGTTTTCAAAGTTATGAAGTTGGGAAAAGACAACTGGAGTTCCAATTTTTCGGAACGAGTTCATTCTTGATAATCTACGTGGAGGGAAAACAAGTATAGAGTTCTAAAAAGTGCATGTTGCATAATTGAATAGGTTTTTGGGTGATTTACATTTTGGGTGGTTAGAATCTACTGAGGTTTAGGTATATTTGGACTAATTGTAAGTTATCTTTTTTAGTGGATCTTTTTTGCAATTTGGGATTTTTGTTCATTACCAAATTTTACTTTCTTTACTTTTATACTTTTGATCTATATTGCATGATTGACACTTAAAGTTTAAATTGACATTAAACGTAATCATCTAAAAATAATAAATAGTGACTTGTTACTTTTTATTGATTGTTTTAATTCCGCACTATACACTTATATAGGTGTTGTTCGGTCTAAACATCGTGTTTCAGTTGACTATATAAGAATTACCATTTCACAAACTATGGAATATTAAATCAATTTTGCTTGTGTACGTCAACGTTGAAAGTTTTTTTTGACATTGTGTGATGTAGTACATGATGTACACAAAGAATGTACAAGTAAAGTAATTCATATTAAATTGATGCGTTATTGAAACTTAGTTTTTACTTACTCAGTTGATTCAAATGACTTTTCTCTGAACTACCATGAAGAAATGAAAAAAGAAAAGAAAAGAAAAAACAACTCTTAATTACTTAATTCGTAATAGTTTATGATTAATTTTCTGTCGCGATTTATTTCCCCCTTTATTGCTTATAAACTTCTTGTTTGTAGGGGAAGGTGGGATAGAGTCATTTTATCATAAAAATGATTAATACTGAATGTGACTGAATAAAAAATAGATTTATTAGTGGATTAATCTAGTTGTACAAATCAGGTTGACAAATTTTGTTGACAAAATGAGTGTGGTAAGATTAAGGCCATTGATTTTAAAAATTGTCTTTAAAATCATTGGTCTAAATGTTGCCAATACATATTTTGTAAACCAATTTTGTTAACCTATTTTGTACACATAACACAACTCTTTATTAATTAACTAAAAAGTGAACGTGACTGAATGAAAAGAGTAAGAGATGCATTCACCTCCTATGCCAATACTAAAAACCAAAGTTTGAGGATAAGACATACAATTAAAATTGACTTAGACACACATCTTTAAGTCAATGCGAGAAAGATAATCTATTCAAAAGTTACAAATTAAAGATTAATCTTGGCAATCAAGTAAGACCTAATGTATATTGTGATGAACCTGCTAAATGACTTGTTAGAATTTGAGTGTGACTCGAATTCCTTATTGAAATAATTGAAAAATTCTAATTGAAGTGCATATTAAGAAGAATTCAGTTTAGAATGCTATTGGAGTCCTATATCGAGTTGAAGTTCTATTTTGGAAGTTCATTGGGAGTTAAAAATTGGTATTGGACTTTTAGAAGAGTTCGGATAGAGAAAACGACTTGAAACAAAAAAAATAAACTAATAAAAGTGGGGGAGAACGCCCGACGTCGACACCCCTACCTAAATTTTGCCACGGACATCGGGGAGGGGGCTATACCTGTTCTGATTTTTAGCATTTTTATCTACTTTTTCATTTTGGACTCATTTTTTGGCATCATACGTCATCAACAACACTACTAGAAGGCTTTGGACATCCCATACATGTTCTATATAAATATTAGATTCTTCTATACAATTTCATAATGTGAGAAAAAAGATGACTAGAACTTTAGAATCAATTGTATATTTCTCCATTATTATTGATGCAATAAAATCTCAAAATTCCCTACCATATTTTCTTATTTTCTTTTATTCTTTTGCTTGTGATCAAATACTTCATTATTTTAACATATAAGTCCAACACATCAATCCGGTGGTTGGCTTCATATCAAATAGTATCGAGCAATACGTGATTTTTGAATTTCTAACAATTGGTATCAGATATTTTGGGTATAATTAGCACAACAAGTGGTAACAGAGCGATTTTAGTATCTTGTTGTTTTACAATAAGTGGTATCAGTGTCTAAGTTCAGCAATTCTGCAAGAGCATAGGGTTTAATTTGTTCGAGGTTTTAGATTGAGATGATTTTCATGAAGTATGACATTTCACTTTTGGATCGGAGCACTAGACTTTCACTATGGCAGGTTGAGATGCGTGCAATACTCGCACAACATGATTTGCACGATGCGTTATTGGGAATTGATAAGATGTCCGCAATTTTGACCGCAAATGAGAAATTATAGAAGGATAAGAAGGTAGTTTCTTACATTCATCTTCATCTATCAAGTACCATTCTTTAGAAAGTTTTGAAGAAGGGTTCAACAGCTGATTTACGGTTAAAGTTGGAGCAATTGTGTATAAGTAAAAGTCTGACAAGCAAGTTGTATCTCAAGCAACTTTTATACTGTTATCGAATGATAGAAGGATGATCATTGGAAGATCACCTAGCCATATATAAAGAAATTGCCGCTGATTTGGAAACTTTGGAAGTAAAGTATGATGAAGAAGATTTGGCCTGGGTCATATTGTGTTCGTTACTCGCTTCGTTTTCTTCATTTAGAGACATGATCTTGTATAGTCGTGATATTCTCACCATAGAGGAGGTGCAGGATGCTTTGTTTTCAAAAGGGAAGACGAAGCTTATGGTTTCAGAGGTCAGAGATGAACAAGGCCTTGTTGCTTACGATAGTTCTCGAATGGGCAGATTGAAGTCTAAGTTCAGTAATCAAATTTGTAACTTCTGTAAGAAGAATGGGCACTTGAAGTATGATTGTTAGGAATTACAGAATAAAGAAAGGTTAGCTGCAAGTTGAAATGGGAAGCAATCAGAGACATTAGGTGAAGTAGACTTCACAGAGAACATTGTAAGTGAGGGACATCTTTTGGCTATTTTTGACATTGAGTTTAAACCAAAGGAGGATTGGATTTTAGATTTAGCGTATGTGTTTCATACGTGTCCTAATAAGGACTTGTTTACTACATATGAAATCATTTCCAAATGTGTCATGGTTATGGAAAACAACACACCTTGTCGGGGTTGCTGGAATTGGTACGATCAGATTGAAGCTATTAGATGGGATAATTAGAACACTTGGCCAGGTTCGACATGTTCCAAATTTGAAAAAGATCTCATGTCGTTGTCTATTTTTGATTCAAAGGGTTATGAGTTCTTTGGTGGAGGTAAAATTTTTAAAGGTTTGTAAGGGTGCTCAAGTTGTATTGGAAGGACATTAAATATCCCAATTATACATCTTGTAAGGTCGTGTAGAATTTAGAAGAGTCAATCGGCATATGTTCAGTACCATGATGGATATTTAGTTTGGTACAATACCTTTAAGACCTCGTAAAAAGTCGGATTTGAAGAATACTGCTCAGTGGAGTTCAGAAATATGGATAATGTCGATTTTCCACAATCACCTGCGGTGCCATTGTATTCAATTGCTAGGGACGGACCCAACGATAAAGGTATGTGGATATTGATTTGTTGATCATACTTTCAATGTAGTAGAAAGTATACAATCTAGTAAGGGGTCTTCTTTAAAAGTACTGGAAGATGTGGAGTATTTTGTATTTGGTTGGAGAATCAGTATTGGTTATTGTTGAATAGTCAGTTCATTTCTTGCAGACGGATTTTCTTCTCCAAGTGGAAAATATTTTGGAGCTTTGTTCGTTGCAGTGGAATTCGTGTCAATGTGGAAATTGTTAAAATTTGGGTGTGACCTGAATTACTTGTTGAAGTAATTGAAGAATTCTAATTGAATATCAAGAAAAATTCAGTTTAGAACGCTAATTGAATCTTATACCAAGTTGAAGTTCTATTTTGAAAATCCATTTGGAGTTTTAAATCAATATTAGACTTGAAAAAGAGTTTGGGATGGAGAAAACAACTTGGAACAATAATAATAATAATAATAATAATAATAATAATAATAATAATAACAATAATAATAATAATAATAAAAGTGGGCAGGAATCCGCGGTTCCACTTGTATTTTTTTTTTATTTTTCGCGTTTATCTCTCATTTTTCATTTTGGACTCGATTTTTTGACATCATACTTCATCAACAATACTACTAGGAAGGTTTAGACGTCCCTTACATACTCCTTATAAATATTAGAATTTTCTATGCAATTTCATAATGTGAAAAAAGAGATTACAAGTACTTTAGGATCAATTGTATATTTTTTCATTATTATTGGTGCAATAAAATCTTCTAATTCCTCTCCATATTTTCTTGTCTTATTTTATTCTTTTGCTTGTAATCAAATACTTTATTACTTTTCCATATAACTCCAACATCTCAATCCAGTGGTTGGTTTGGTATCGAGCAATATGTGATCCTTGAATCTCCAACAATTGGTATCAAATATTCTGAACATAATTAACATAATATGATTAAAGGAAGAGGTGCAACGATGAGCTATTTTGAAGTTTTGTTACGGAATTAATAGATTAGATTTACCAAATTTGTTTAAGGATATAGTCAAGTTGACTTGTTGAATGAGTATATATTTAATTGAAAAAAATGTTGGTTCAATTGCATCATAAACTCGTCTAATTTGAAAAACTCTTGAGATATTTTATCACTCGGGTAGCCCAAGTCAAATGCAATGAAGCACACATCACACGATTATATACTTTTATGCAAGATGATACTGAATTATTTTAAAGCGAGACACTATTTCCAAAAATAAATTCGAAAAATATTGACAAAACAAACAAGCACGCAATATCGTCAATACCAACTATGACAACAACCAATCCTTGTCAATATAAATTAACCACTTCTCCCAAGTTTTTGAAATGTGCATTTACAAAAGTGGAAAGTTTTACCAATTCTTCCAACGAATCAGTTTCTCTCAATTCTCCTCAATTTATCACAGGAAAAGCCAACCAAACAAGAAAAAGAAGGGGACACAATGAAAGACAAGAACTCGCCTTTTCTCCTAATTTGTCAAGTTCTGATGAGCAGGACATTTTAAAAGTTATATGGCCTAAACCTTCGTGAAATTGAAAGGGCAAAGTGTAACAAGAAAGACAAGATATTCACGAAATAGGAGGGAGAAAAAAAAAAGCAAGATACTATCCAAAAAAAATAAAAATGAACTCCACCGACCTAAGCAACCAATTAAATGTGGTTGATATAACACACTATCAACGACCAAGTGGTTGGTAGAAGGGTCTTTTGCAACGTTTTGTACTTTTGTTGCAAATCTCGATGTTGCTGTAGAGTAGAAGGAAACATCGCGAAAGGTCTATGATAATATTTTCTGAACGTTGCGAAAGACACGATCTACGACAACATTTTCTGAACGTTGCGAAAGATTGTCTTTTGCAATGTTTTTTGAATGTTGTCAAAGGTTTTTCTTTTTTTTAAAGCAATTTATGTATATTGATTGGAAAAATTGAAAATGACTCCTTATGAACAAATTTTGGAATTACATAAAAATTAATAATTTCATTACAAATTTTTAAATCCTTACACTTGAATTGTAGAATGTGATACAAAATGAAAAGGAGTTTCAAAGTGAAATAAAATGTTAATGGAAAAACTAGATCATAAATGGAACATAGAAGTCACTCTTTTTCTTCTTTCCAAATGCCTTCACGGCTACAACACTTTCTTCAACAACTTTCTTCTCTTCTTCAATCTCCTCACCAAACAAATCCACATCATCATCGTCGTCATCCTCGACCGTAGAGGCTTGAAATTGCTGTTATGTTATTTGAAGTGCTTGATTGGTCAACCAAGAGAAACGAATTTGCCATGCACAGTTATTCAGAACAAGAACACCGAACAACTCAAACTTATACTGGAATAAGAAGGCTAAACATGTAATTACCTCAAGATACTACTGTTAGGGTATGAAATTTTTGCGAGATTGTCCTTCGTGTCTACCATACCGGGTGCGGTGATCCAACTGTTCCAGTTAGTGGTTGCTACCTGCAAAAAGAGGTCAGAGCTTTCTCCCCCATTGTACCTCCGGAGTGAGAATCGGTTGGTAGCTTAGAAAAGCGGGAAGATAATATAATATAAGTTCAACAGTACAGGGTTTCAAGAAGAAAAAATATTTCTCACCTTAGAGGAATTTATAGGCACCTATGGCTACGCGTGCGTTTGGCGGTTGTTGGTATCATGTGTCCCACGTAAACCTCCCCACTTCCCCCACGTTCAAGTAGAATGACTCCCACTCCTCAAGTGGTTGGTTGTTCCCACGTTCACTGTCGAACGGTTTTTGTCTGGCATATCGTCATTTGTATGGTTAAGTGTGGCGTTGACGTCATGGTGGTAGGCATGGGGTCTACGGCTTCATGCGATAGGCATGGGAGTTGCAGCATGGCCTCATGGTGGTGGGCAGTCTCATGGGGGTCGACGAATCCACGGGATCGACGGTCCAATAGAGGTAGACGACCTTATACTAGTAGACGGGCCGCGTAAATGTAGAGGGCCTCATGAGGGTCGACGGTCTCGCTAGGGTGATGGTAGATGTGTAGCGTATTTCTAAGAGTGTTGGTCTTATATGTCCGCATGGTTAATTAACAATGCCATATTATATCAGGGTACTTGTGAAGAGCTTTCCTAAGATGATGTACTCCCTTCTGAATTGCAAGGCAGTCATTCGATCCATGCTTGACCTGAGAAAAGCAGGACTAGATAAGCTACTAAAATAAGTATGAATGAAGTCTACAAGAACAACA
The DNA here is from genome assembly GCA_903798325.1 of Fraxinus xanthoxyloides. Lineage (NCBI taxonomy): Eukaryota > Viridiplantae > Streptophyta > Magnoliopsida > Lamiales > Oleaceae > Fraxinus > Fraxinus xanthoxyloides. The sequence goes on along the minus strand of CAIGRL010260656.1, from coordinate 7,419 downwards.
ACACATAAAATTGTGAGGCTTAATAGTTTACCAAGTGTAATCGCGTGCATTGTAGTGATCTCTTCATCAGATATAAGAGAGGAACGGCTGCTTGAGACAACAGATTCAAGCTGATCATTTTTATCTAAAACATGAATGGCAGACATAACAAAACTTATTTTTGAACGCTGAAATAATTCTTTGGGCATTTTCAAAATGCTTATGATCGCTGATTCCTGCCCAGAAATGTAATACAGCAACCTACATATTAAACTAACAAAAGCAGCTGCAAGTTTTTGTTCCATGGATAAAATGCATGCAGCCAATGCTCTTGTCACGGAAAGAGACAAATCATTCTTGCCAAGTTGCCATAAACTTAGGGCATATATATGTAGGCCTTCAGTGTCAAGTAGGTCTAGAATATTAAGAAAGGACTGAAGTGTAAATATATATACAGTTCCAAGCACACATGTTGTGTGAAGAAATGACAGAATTAGAGTTCCTGACAAAGCATTCTCCAATTCTTGCTTTCAATACAGAATTAGAGTTCCTGACAAACAACGCCCTTTGCTTGATCATTTCATCAAGCAGAAGTTATGCGCATAATAAACGAAATTAAATAGAAAACACAAAATTCGTAAAGATAGAAAAGAAATCAAATTTCCCAGCACTCCTTTTGTGGCATTTACCAAAGTATTCCTATCAATTATCAAACAAGTAAAACCTTTTCTACAATATCGCCATCATTGCGCATCCCCATCCCCGAAAAGGTTATCATTTACAAAACTAGGTTCAGCAATCGGAAAAAGACACAACAAATCACCCATATTAGAAATAAGTCATCAATCGAAACAAAACAACAAGTATCCCCAAAATTGAAACAGAAGAATCAACGAGAGCAATTCATTTCTTCATTATCCAGAAAAGATACATAATAAATAATCGTAAATACCTTGGACGAGAGTGATGGTGAGAAGAGGAAGCGGATGGGTAGGGCTTGGAGGAGGAGGAGGAGTCATCATCGTGGTCAACAGAGTTCGCAACCGGTATCAGAAGCTCTCGATCTCTTTCTTTGCTGTTGTATCCGAACAACACCCGTCAAAAAAGAGAGAGGACGATTTTGGGGTTTATATGAATGAGGAGAAGATGATTTGGGGGTTTATAATATAGTTAGGCTCTAGTTTTTGGGCTTCTTGAAAAAAAAATTCCCAACACTTAACGAACGTTGCAAAAAGTAAATTATTTTTTGCTTTTGCGACATTCAGTAAACGTTGTAAAAGGTAAACCTTTTCACAACGTTTAATAAACGTTACAAAAGTAGATTTTTCACAACATTTGACAAACATTGCGAAAAGTGAGACCATTTTGCAACTTTTTAACGTTGCAAAAGAAAAGCATTTTGCACCGTTTGTCAAACGTTACGAAAAGTCTACTTTTGCAACATTTGGCAAACGTTGTAAAAGGCTTTTCTTTTGCAACATTCAAAAAACGTTGCAAAAAAAAAAAAATCTTCCGCAACACTTGATAAACATTGCAAAAGGGGTCTATCACAACATTTTTCTATATAACGTTGCCAAAACTCATTTATATTAATCAATTGCAACATTCATTTACTAAAATGTTTCCAAAATACCCTTTTAACAACATTTATCAACAAATGTTGTCTTTTTAGTGTTGCAAATGATTATTTTTGTTGTAGTGTTAGTTTTTAGAAGCCACCAGTTAATTGGTCGCAGAAACAATTGGCATGATATATCCAACAAAATTTTCACCTCCTTTCGATATTTTCAGCTACAATATTACGGTCGCTGGTTGCACGTTTCTGCAACCAAACATAGTTTGGTCATTAGAATGATTATACACTTATCTATGCCATTAAAATGTGATTAATTGTCATTAATTTTGATGACTTATGGTTTAATTTATTGTTAATTTTGTTTGTTTTGTAAACTTGAGAAGGGTGAATTGAAAGAAATGAAAAAAAAAAAACGGACGAAAACGAAAGAAATTCAAAGTTCAAGGATCAAAGTGTAAATATTTAATAGTTGATTCAGACCACAAAATGATGACTGGAGAACATAGAACAAATTGAATGCAATGGAGATCAAAGGAGTGAAGTATAGTCAAAATATTTTCATAATTCAATTTTGAGCATAAAAAGTTATGCACTGAATTATCAGAATTAGATTCAGACCCATTTTCTAGTAAAAACCATTTAAATTAGAAAAACTCTACTTCTTGAAGAATTGTAGTTATTTGAGTTAACTTTTCAACGCACTTTAAATCACCTAAATTGCATATTGGTAAAGAAAGTCATGATCAAAATATCAAAAGCTACTCAGTGACAAACTAGAATGAATGGGTGCTCGAGGGGCAATTCATGGTGTTGTTTGGAACCCTATTTTTGAATTACTGAGCTCGAACATTGTGCAGCGCATGGGGTAAAATTGGGACATTCGCTGCAATTTCCTTATTTAATCAAAATTCTTCTTAGTTTGAAATCGGGACGAGATTTGATATGGTTTTCTACTCCGATAAATAATAATAAAAAAACTTGGAGGATCTCTTTCTCACCTCTCAAATCACTTCCATATCATAAAATCATTCAAAAACAAGGGCCAAAATCATCATAAGTTTGAGAGGAGAATAAACCTAGCACGTGGATTGAATCAAGAAACATCAATAACTTGAAGAATCAAATCTCAGGTGGGTAATCAAGAACTAGAATTAGACTGTGACAACTCTTTCTTATATTTATAAGTTTCAAGTGATATTTTTCCATTCTTCTTGTTATTTTATAATTAGAAAAATGTTTAGCTAGATTATTTGTAATGAATGAGGATAAACCCTATTGTTTATTTATTTTAATTCAAAACTAGTAGTTTAGTATTTCTTGCATTTTTTGATTAATTTTGCATATCCATTACATTATTTAGGCCCTGTTTGGGCTCCATTTTCTCAAATTATAATGAGGGGAGTAGTAATTTTTGGAGAATGTGTGTTTAAAAAAGAAGAAAAAATTTCAAATTTACGTATAATATTATTTTATTGGAGAATGTGTGATTGATAAGAAGAGAGAAAAAAAATTAATTTAATGGGGGCCAAATAGGAGCTTAGTTTCTTGATCACCAATTAAATACTTAATTGCTTGTTGTTGTGATGGGAAGCCCGTATAAGTTTAGAAAGCGGTGGCTATAATGCATTATAATCCTTCAAATACAGGCTAGGAATAGTTCGGGCCGTGTGTAGAATAAAACTAATTTGTTTTGGAAAAAAATTAAGTACATCAGCTTTATTGATTTTCAAGAACACATGAATATGACTAGATTACATAATTAGGAATTGAAATAGATTGCAATAGGCGGACTCGAAATCGATAAAAATCGTCCATAGTTTGATAAAAATCAAACTTTTACAGCTTTCTTAGATTTATTTAGCTTGAACAAAATCAAAATCTCTTTTGTATTACATAATTTGGATTCAATTCAAACCTAGTAAATTTGAATTAAATTTATTTTTGTAGGATGTTACTCTCTACTAATCAAATCTATTACTTGTCAACGATCACGTACTCTTGCAGGTTTCGCACGAACAAATTTTTGGCGTCGCTGACGAGGAATATAGTACAAATTTTATTTATTTATTTATTTTGTTTTGTTAATTTTGGTTACCCACCCTGATTTCTCTCGTGCTTTATATTCTTCTAGGAACTATTTAACAGTACGAGCATGATTCTAACAATAGCAAGGGCAACAAAACAATTGCAATAATTCAGCATGACATGGATGAACTTTTCTTTTTGGATGAAAGCAAAATACAATTGGGAGATGCCCCATTATGGAAAGAACTCAAAATGAGGGGATGTAATCCACTTGAAAATGTTGAAACTAAAGAATTGCCATTGTTCGTAGAATTAGACTATGAATCGACCCTTTCACCCAAGGAGATATCAATTATTGAAGAAGATTATACAGATGATGAAAAATCAATTATAAAGGAACCAAACAAATAAGTGGCATTAGTGAAGAAGAAATGAACACACATTGTATCGATTTTATTGATTGCCCAACAATTTTACTTGTGATTAAACTTGAGGAGGAGATTAAAGTCTACATGATTTATTTTATAAGAGAACAAAACATTAAAGACATGCTGAAGAGATTCCAGGTGAAAACTATGTGAGTGTCGGTGATTAATCTCTAACATTTGTTAGTGGAATTGATCTTTTGACTTGAGATCATCATAGTGTCATATATGAGTACAGTCATACTTTGGTGACAGTTGCTAATTCGGCATGGGTCAGGTATATATGTCAAGAATTATATGAAAGTTGTGAATATCAATAGAAGGTTCGTAAATCTTAGATAGTAAAAGAGTGTGATCTACATTTCATTCGGTTAACTTGATATCGAAATCCTTGGCCAAGGTAAATACATAAGTCAAAAAGTTTTTTGATTATTGTTGACTTAAGAGTGTGATAAAATATATGATCGACTTCCATATCTCATAATTGATTTTGTTACACCACGTGATATTTTTCATCATATGAATTGTCCGACACATTGTTAGATGTCAATCTGGGATTCGAATGTGAATTAATTAATCTAGATGAATTAATGATAAATTAGAAGGAAGTTTTAATTTATCTTATTTGATTGGATCAAATAATAATTCACGTTTGATATCGTGATCATGGACATAATGGGTTACACGAAAAAGGAAAAAAGAACTAGAATAATGATTTTATAAATTAATTAATTAATTAATTAACAAGTGTTGGATATTTATAAAATTAATTATATGATTGTTTATTAATGGATATAAGTTAATTGATTGGATTAATTAATTTAGAGCCAATTTTAATTAATTAGATTAATAAAATGTTGGATCGATCTATGCTTAATGAAAGGTCAAGCCCATTTAAACTTCTATTGATAAGTATTCAGGCTTTAAGAAATCATAACACACATCTCACGATATTATAATTTCTCATTCTTGCTCTTCGTGTGGATTAACATTTGAGACTCGACAATTTTGTAGCTGTGGTGTTGAAAGATTGTGATTCACAAAGGTTTGCAAAGATCGTGATTGTTTGTGATCAAAGTTCTCAAAGGAGTTTGAGAAAATTATTAAAGGTGTAATTCTAATCATAATCTCTATCTAAACACACACAAAAAAAAAAAGATTTTTGAAGGAAATAAAAGTTATTTTAGATTTGGTTGTGCACTATAAGTGTATTTTATACACTTATTCGGGGTCTAAAAGAGTGATATTTGATAGTTCTTCAAAATATATACTAAATTATTATATTTTATGTTAGATAGGTAAAATTCAATTGTTGAACAAGGAATCGAAAGCAAGAAGAAAAAATTGGTGAAAAATAGCAAAATGCAAAGTTCAAAGACCAAATTGTAATTATTCAATTGTTGAATCAGACATAAAAAGATACTTTGAAGATTTCTATAAGACAATTTAATGGAATTAGAACTCAAAAAATAATGGAATAGATCGAAATACTATCAAATCAATTTTCAACTACACAAAGTTACATTCCAGATTTTTAGCAGAATATTGAGACCCATTGTTGGTACAACAAACGTCCAAATTGGAAAAATTCGATTTTCTATAAAATTTGTAACCCTTTGAGATATCTTTCAAATGCACTTTGACTCGTTGCAATCGGAAATCGAAAGAGAAAATTAGGGCCAAAATACCGACTACTGTGTAGAGACAAAAAATCCGTGTACGAATGGAACTTTCGTTATTCTATTGGAACTCTTTTGGAACCAATTTGAACTTGATTTTCAACTAATTTTCTACTCCTACAAATACCTAGTAGTAGAATACATATTGAAGACCTTTCACATATATCTCATACTCCAATATTAATTAATTATTATTATTGTTATTGTTATTATTATCAAATGAGGAGAATTAGAGCTATTGTGAGATAATTGAAGGGGATTTGTAAGAATTCAATCAAGTGAAAATTCAAACTTTATTTTTGGACAAAGAAGAGTCGCAAGCGTAAATTCATCAAGAAGTAATTGAAGAGGTTTATGATTTCAAGATTCATCTTCGTTTTCTCAATTTATAAAAAATCTGGGATATGTCTTTCCATTTAAATACGATTTCTTGTAATTTTAATTTTGATATTAGACTAGCTTTATACATTGTTAAGATGAGATTAACATTTGTTATGATATTTTTAGTTTTTAATTAATTATTTTGACATAGTTTGGTTTCATTTATGGATGTTTATTATATTTTTATTGTTCTTTTCAATTGTTTGATCACTAATACTAGTGAATTTTATTGTTATCGAAAGAAATAATAGAGTCTAAGCACAATGTAATAAACATTATAATGTTTGATAGAGGATAGAGATATACATCTATGTTTTATATGATTTCAATAAATGTTCTATCACTTGTTAATATATTTATCATGTTTGTATCTTTCATAAAAAAATAGAAGGGTCACGTGAAGAGAATAAATTTGATTGCTATCAAGAGATGCCTTCAATTAAATTAAGAATATTGATCAATATGAATGATTTCAAATTGTCACTTTAATTGTTATACTTAAAAATAGAATAATAAGGGGGATTCGACATCTTAACAATGCATCTCACATATTTGAAAAATATACTTGCTTCCATTTCGAAGTGGCAACTGTCTAGAAGAATAGTATAGATTCACCTTAACCTTCTAACAATAAAAATGAGTAATATTATTTATTTTTATTAGAGATGATTACCATGAGAGACGACATTAATAAGATCAATAAAAACAAGTCTTATGTTCCTACATTTAATTTTACCATATCATTTTGTAACTCGCCACGTGCCACATAAATTGGTGATCTTCTCTAATCTATAAATAACACAAACACACACACACACACACTAGAAAAAATTACAGAGACCTCCCCTTAAGTTTCTGATAATTTTAGAAACACCTCATTTTCCAAAAACTATACAAACCTTTTTTATTTCACGTTTTGAATAACGCTTACCTCCCCTTGAGGGTTATGACAATTTAAAGAAAGAGATACTTTATTCAAAACTTCGAGTAAGAGAGATTTGTGTAATTCTTGAATGAATGTAGGGTTGGACATGAGTCGGTTCGGTTCGGTTCTCTTTAGAACCGAACGGACCCAAAACTTTCGGATATTTAATAAATGGAACTGTCGGGTTCAAATATAATTATGGAACCATTCGGGTTCGGTTCGGTTCCGTACCATAATTAATTTTTTTAATATTTGCAGCAACACTACATAAATATAACTAATGACATGTTCATTCGTAACTTTTACAAATTAACGCAGCCCAATTTAAAAACACATAAATAACAAGTTGTCCAAAAAGATTAATTTAATATACCAAAAAGTAGATACTAATATTAAAACATCGGACTGACTGGTTTGTTTAATTAATTT
>CAIGRL010260574.1:0-26469 GCA_903798325.1 Fraxinus xanthoxyloides | reverse complement strand
CCCCCCCCCCCCCCCCTCTTTTTTGTCTCCGTTATTTGCATTCCTTCAGTCATATTGTGCCAACATTAATACAGACAGGACCACCCACTTGCAGCAATGTGGTCCCCACCTCCCCCAGAATAGGGACATCAAAGCATTTAAAGCTTTGCCGTAAAAGGAAAAGAGCAGGAAAACGAAAGTTAAAAATTCCAAAGAGGTTTATGATGTGTTATTGAGAAGGTTATTAGAAACCTTACCAAAGCTAATAGATCATCCCTGGGAAACATCATTAAATAGCTGTTATTATGGTTGTTGCGGTTATAAAAGTTGAGAATTCAGTACCAGTAAAGTGTAAGGATGACAAAAACAAAGCCTTCTTATATTAATATCCTTTTTGTATGTCAGCTGGACGTACTCTGAATTGACTAAGTCTCTATCTTGATCCCATTTTCATGAGTCAGCTTTGTGAATAAGGATGGTAGTCTATAATCCCGAAGGTTGATTGTTTTAGCCTTTTTGGGCGTATAGGTTAGATTATTAATAAGGAAGCGGACTTGAAGAGAATGTAAGGTGTAGGAGCAGGACGGATGAAATGAGAAGGCTTTAGGGGTTTTATGCGGCAAAAAGATACCTCTCTATTTTTAAAAGGCAAGTGATACAATATCCTTTAGGGGTCAGGCCATTGAGGACAAAATGTTTATAAAATGAACACAGCGAAATGATGATGTTAAGATAGTTTGTGCGATCTTACGAAACTAGACAGAGTTAGAGATGAAAAGATATGCCAACAAATGACCATGGCAACAACTGAATTAAGGGAATGATGAGTTAGGTGGTTGAGGTGTGTCTTGCTTAGATCTAAGGAAGCTCTCATTCACAAGAACTAGGTGGTCCTAGAACAGGTAAGAGGAAAAGCTAGATTAAAATTAATATGACATAATGCGGTTGTCAAGACTTTGGTTGCATTGCATCTTGTAGAGATAGTGATAGATAGAATGGAACGACGAAAAATGATTCATATATCTGACCCCAGATTTATTGGGAATGACGCTTTTTTATGGTTGTTGTTGACCATTAATTCTAAGCAGTCAAAGTGCCATTTCACTTGGAATTTTCTTTCCATGGTGTGTGTGTTTTTTTTTAGGCCATTGTGTGGTTTGTCAGGAATTAAATTTAAGCTGGAGAGAGCAAAAAGTAACTGTCAGGCACTGTGTATATTTTCTTATAATGTGGATTATAATTTGTCATGGAGACTTGAATGCAATATCCTGCAGATTGTTTTAATTTCTGATTATATGTTTCTTTAAATTAAGCACTGTGATTGCGTGCTAATTAGGTCTGTTTTGAAACTCAAATGCAGTCAGTGTTAGTGAAATAGAAGCATTGTATGAACTGTTTAAGAAGATCAGCAGCGCTGTGATTGATGATGGGCTCATCAACAAGGTAACAACTATCTATTAAGCTATTAGTTAAGTTTAGTTAATTAGTTACTTTACTTCTTTGCATCCACATATCAGTATTATAAATTACATTTTCCCTGTGATTTTTATCTTGTCTCTGGTTCAGTTACTGAATCTATATCTTGTACTTGCTGCTTTCTTCATTTTCAGGAAGAGTTCCAGCTAGCATTATTTAAGACGAACAAAAAGGAGAGCTTGTTTGCTGACCGGGTTAGTTTTCACGTCATCCAAATTAGCTGATACATCCAATGTCTGTCTTCAAAGCCATCGCATTATGACTTTATCTTCTCCACACCACATTCTAAGCTGCATACATGATTGACTAGGTGTCTGTGTCTAATTGAGCAATTGAACATTTTGGAAGTCTGGGGAGGTCATGCATTTGCTCTCTAGAAACAATGTTATTCAATGGGCGTGTTTCCCTGTTGAGTTTTTGATAATGGTGTTGCAGGAAAGCATTTCTTATTGCTATTTATCTCAAAATCTCTTTACATTCTAGGTATTCGACTTGTTCGACAAAAAGCACAATGGGTTATTAGACTTTGACGAGTTTGCGCGTGCTCTTTCAGTCTTTCACCCCAATGCTCCCATTGATGATAAAATTGATTGTGAGTGCAATCCTTTCTTTGCTATTATTTCTCCTATACCATTTTTGCTTGTAAAATAACATAGAATGCCAGTGCTTTTAATTTTCTGTTTATGCAATTTGTTTTATTTTTTCATTTTCCATTTTGTTGTGATTTTTGTTTTGGATTGGGTGTGGGGTGGAGGGCTAGTCGAAGGTGTTAGAAAGATGTACATTAACCAAAATGATGCATCTCATATGAATGCACCTTCACTATAACATCAGGGGATCTTGGCAATTGTTTTGTATCTCAAGTATGTTTGAATCCTACCAGTTGTTTGTCTTTTAAACCTGGAATTACATTGTGATGTTAATTTTGCTTGTAGCCGGTGATACCTAACCTTTTCCCTTGCAGTTTCATTCCAGTTATATGATCTCAAGCAGCAAGGATTCATTGAAAGACAGGAGGTAATTTTTAAAATTGACAGTCCATTTTTGAATATTATGTTCACGCTTCACTATAGTTTTTGTTTTGATTTTACTTTTACAAGGAAATGGAATTTTAAAATTTGCCTTTTATGATTATTGGGAAATCTGTTTTACAATATCTGGCTCTTTCAAGTTTGGGGTGGGGATGCTGCTGGATGGTAGCTTAAGTTTTATAAGTGTCCTAGTGGCAGAACTCAACACAGTTACGTTTTTTCTTTTCTTTTATTGTTGCATCATAGGTAAAGCAAATGGTAGTTGCCACACTTGCTGAATCTGGCATGAATCTTTCAGACGATGTAATAGAAAGTATTATCGACAAGGTGAGCCTCTAGGCTGGTCAATTTTGTTCAAATTGTATTTTGCTTCCATGCTTGATTGAGGTTTTTTACTATTTATTTTTCAGTAAGTGAGCATTTTACTGCATGGATAATAGACTAGGGAACTTGTAATGACATTGATATTCTCTTCTTCTAAGCATCATAAATGACACATTCTTTTAGGATGGAGCATTTAAGAATGCTTCACTTCGTAGTGACTTCTTGGATTTCTGAAATTTGTAGTAACTAATTTGAAATTTCTACTCTGCAATTGGCTACCATGGAAACTGATTTAAAGTAAGGTAGATAATACCACACTCCATGAATGTGTGGAAAGAAGTGAGGAAAACACTATAAAGGAGTATTTTCTGGCCAAATACAAGTTCTTCTGAAAACAGCCAGAAGAGTCCGTAATGAAGTACAAATAATTGGTTATGTCTTTCTTTATGTATTTTCAGACGGGATCAAGCCCTCAATGTGATGTCATGAATTCCTCTTCCACTATTCTCACGAACACAGACATTAATCACGAGATAATACATATCTGCTTTGTTTCAGACTTTTGAGGAAGCTGATACCAAACATGATGGGAAGATTGACAAAGAAGAGTGGCGGAATCTTGTAATGCGACATCAATCTCTCCTGAAGAATATGACTCTTCAATACCTTAAGTAAGTATGCCATATCCCATTGATGTGATTTTATGACCTTTTGGCATGTTTGCTTGGGATCAGATAGCACTTGACAGCCATAAAAAAGAAAATGCTAAATTCTTGTTACTATGCTGTCAAGAGTACTGCCTACTAAAGATGCACTTTAAGTCGATCTCTCCATACAGTTGAGCACTTCGTATGACCAAGCTGAAGCTGGTAGGTTTCACATTATAGTTCTGTTGATCGAGTTTTCAATTTTCACACACCATAATGTAGTCATATGTCCCCAAGTTCATAAGAAATGGGGGCACGGGCCTTGTGCAGTTGTGTTTGAGTGATCCAATGATAATTGCTCCTCCAACACAAGCATACGCACATAAAGATGCACACAAAGTCTTTTTATGTTGTTGCGGTAGTTTTTGCAGAAATGTGATTGGTGCATTCATTGACACACTCATTATATCCTGATTCTGATTTTCCAACAATATTTCAAACTTTTGTTGTCATCTCTTTTTCTTGGAAATTAAATCTGGTGCCACTGATAGCTTGTATTTTCTCTACTATACATCTCTAGTGTTATTCTTGAGGATTTGTCTCAGATCTCAAAAATCATATCTAGGTTTCAGAGAGTGCTTATACAGGCGTAGTAAGTTTCTAGCCAAATTTGAACTGTCCTTTCCTGGTTATTTTACTGCTTCGAACACATTCTCAGCCACTAATCCTGATTTTTCTTTCATGGACAGAGACATTACCACCACATTCCCGAGCTTTGTATTTCACTCTCAAGTCGATGATACCTAAGTTCAAGACCGCCTCTAGTCTCTCAGTCCCGGACAGTAATGGGTTTTTTTTGTTCTTTTTTTTTTTCCCTGCATCTAGACAACATTGTGTTCTGTGTTTGAGGTCTACAAACAAACTATCAACCTATCGGATGCATAAAGGAAATGGTGAATTCTTTCGTTCCTTTGATAAGTGGGGAAATGATGGCTCTATTTCCTTTTTCTAAGACTCAACATTGTATTTATTATGTATTAGACTTGTAGTTTAAAACCGTGCTCTGTATTTACTCTGTTTTTCTGGTTTGGTTTAAATTGGAAGGATATGAATCAGACTTGTTTTTGTAAGAGCTTTATAAATCTTTGAAGCTAATTTGATAGAAAAATCAATGTCTTTTTGAGAGGTTCAAAAAAACGTTATTTAGCAGGCAAGAAGGCTGTGTGGTGCCTCTTTGGTACATTTTAATGTTGTTGTATGCACACACGGCCATTTCTCATGGAGTTGCCGCGAATACAATTACGAAAACTTTGGTGTAGTCGAGTTCTTGGAGAGTAGAACTATGCAGTATTAGGAAAAAGGAGGGACGGGATTTCTCTCCCTTCTGGTTATGATTCTTGTAAAATTAACTTACACAAGATTACTAAGATAAGGAGTTGTACAAAGTTGAAATAACTTCAATACAAGTGACGCATGATTTTGAGAAATTGAATTTGGTTGCTTCCAAATTGTTGAATTGTATGCAAACAATCATGGAAAATGAACATGAAAAGATAAAATAAAATCATTGAGAATGAGCCCGGACACCCAACCCTTCGACCATCTTTTCTCAATTCATCAATATTGAATCAGTCGAACGCATCTCACCTAAGTAAATGTACAAGTTATATGGAAAAATAGTAACGTGTGCATGTTAGGAACAATCTCTTCAAGCATAGGACCGTATTGTCCCCTCAAACTTTGCTCTTAATTTTTCACTTTTATGACTATTTGGATCACATTGCTGCACAAGTTCTGAAATATTTCTCTGCAGAGACTCAAAGAAGTATAATCTAAAGCATTAGAATGATAAAACATGAAAAAAAATTATGTAAGAAGAATTGGAGTTGTGAAAAGTAACTTGCTCTTTGTTACAATGTTGTCATGTTTGACACGCTAATAGATCTGCTTGACTCCCTTGACGCCAAATAGGAAGTCATCAAACTTGAATTTTGATAAAGCTTCTTAGGTGGCATCCAGGGAGCCAGGCAGATTCCAATGTCAATAAACACGACTAATATATACGAGACAATTAATTTCTGGATACTGCTCAAAACTTGGTTCATGAAACAAATTAAATATCACTCTTAGTACATTTGAAGTCGGTTGCATGAATGTAAAGAAACACTTACTGCAAATCTGCATCGTTTGAAAATTGGGACAAGCTCGATGAAGTACCTCCTATATTTTCTTAGAGTTGGTGTTTAGGGTATCCATGCAGGGGGGTTTGGTCCCTCTTCTTTATATATTCTTCATCTACTCTGTAAAAGAATGAAGAACAGAAGAAGAGTTGAAGGCCAGGACAAGAGAAAATACATTGGAATGGAGAAGAGGAGTCATCAAGAAGACGGCAGGGAAGCATTGTTAATTTCTAATAAATGTATAGTTCCAATAGATGGATACAAAGATGCATGGGTTTTGCAGGTTGGATTTTTGGACTTTCTCTACTTATTAAAAGATCCATCTTTTATTTTACCACATTATTTTAATTTCTAACATGTGCATGAGCATTTTCACCAAGATCAATGTGACAATATTTATATAAATTGTCTTATTTTTATGACGGGTAGAGTTTAATTATACTGTTTACTTTTCTTCTTGATTGTAGATCAACATAATATTTATTAATTTGCACACGATTCTTTTTTTGGTTAACAAAGAGAAAAATATGGTAATCGACTTGATATTTTCTCATTATGTAAAAGATGTTAACACGGGTATTTTTTGTTGACATAGATAAAAATGAGAGCTATAAGTTAAAAAATATGGTAATAGCCTTCTTCGTCGTCATAGTAAAACTCTCCATTGGCAAGCATGCACAACGTTTACTTTGAGAGTGAACTATTTTAAATCGTTTATGTTTTACTTGCAATGACAATGCAAGTACAAAAAACGTTGGGTACAAATAACATTGGGTAAGGTACCATATGCCAACATTTTCTTGCATTAAGATTGGCTGAATATAATTTTACTATTTATTTATCTAATTTTTGTTCAGTTTTTTCACATCATAATGCAATTACAAACACTTTAAGCACGACTAGAAAATTCAATTGATACGACTATAATGATATATTATTTTGTATTCTAAATAATATATTATTAAATAAAGGTTTAGAACCCATTTGTACTTTATCAAAAGGTTAGTGATCTAACTGTAATTTTTAATAATTATAATTAAGGGCATACTTGTCTTTTTAATCAAAATGCCAATTGGCATAGATTAGGATGTTCATGTCAAGAATTAAACGTCAATCAAAAATGCCAACTGGCAAATCTTAAGAACCATTTGTTCCAAATTCTATTTTCTTCTTCAATTGAATGGTGGAAAGTGGGTAGCAGGAAGTTTATAATTTTTTATTTGTGGAAAATTTGATCTTGTTCCTTTATTTTATTTATTTTGTAATTTTCAAACCTAATTTAAACTTTTTAATGGAGTCACACGGATGGAAACCGACGCCTATAGACTTGAAACTATTTGAATTTCAGAAAAAATAAAAGTTGAGAACCATTTGCACAATTTAATAGTTAGAAGCCTTCGTTGCAATTTTCACTATTTGTACTTCTTTTTTCATTTTTTTTAACCTTCTACTTTGTACTTGAGAAAAATTAGAAATCCTACATATTTATTATAATAAATATATATATATATATATATAAGCATATTAAAAATATATTGACTTTTACATTTTAAAAATATTAGAGTTATTTTTATTACATTATAATTTCTATTTGATTTCATCTTTTCTAGGGGCATTAGATTTAAAGAATCCCTTGCAATTAGCAAATCGAATGGTTAACTCTAGGAATTAGGAGAGTATGAATTGGGGGGTCTTAAATTGCTAAATAAAATTTCAAAAGTAAAAAATTGTTTGGAATGAATCTTAGGGTCCGTTTGATTCAAAGATGGAATATGGGTGAAAAGAAAAAGAATTGTAGGGAATTGAATTGCCTAAAATTTATTTTATTAGAAATTGTCAATTAATTGTGTTTAACTGGTGTAATTTTTCACCTGAAAAAATGTTGAAATATTCTATCTTTTTGTGTTCGTTTGACTTTATTTTATATGGAAATTGTCAATTTAAAGGATCACACACACACACACACATAACAATTGGGGATATATTTTGTTGCTAGTGCCAAAAAAAATAAAAAGATGGATAGGTGGGAGTTAAAATTCAAGGAAAATCAAGAAAAGTGGCAAACGTGGAAAACATGGGAAAAAAGTGGGAAATAGAATTTCAATTTCATTTTCCATGGAAAAAAAGGTCAACAAACATGCCCTTAGGGTTTGTCATTGAATTTGATTAGACAGTATTTTAAAGAATAAAATTAAGTACGGTAATATGGAAATTCAAAAAAAAAAAAAATTTGGTTTAATTCATTTCCCTATAATACTTATCTATTTGAGGACGGGCATAGAGTTCCAGTAGACATCAATTTTTAGCCAACCTAACTCATCTAGATGATTTTAGGGTTCAGTAATTGGACACATGAATATGTCTAGTTGGCTTCCAACTTTTCCTTAGCAAGTTTTATAATTAGGAGTCATCTACGTAACGATCTAACGATTTCTTGTTAGTAATTGAAACATTATTAGTGATTCTCGACGATATCATTGATGACATTGTTGTTGATAATCGCTATCGATAATTCTATTTAAATCACCAATTATCAAAACTTTTGTTATTTTATCATTTGCTATCGAGAAGACACCTTAGCGATTTTGCATAAAGTTCTCAAATTGTTGGAGTTTGACTAGCATTTTCTGATCCGTTCTATTCTATACAAATCTTTGTATAGTCTCTAAATTTCATCAGTTTCGATTAGATATACTCAACAAATCTGAACAGATTAGTCTCAATCAAAGAAACTTTTATTAGCAATAATCCCTAGATTTTAGTGTTTTCTGTTTGAATAATTATTCTTTCCTTAGAAAAATACAACACAGCATTTAAACTTTAAATGGATGGATAGATACATTGATAGATAGATACGAAAGTATCCACGGCATTTTTTTTTTCCTACAAAAAAATTATTGCTTAATTATTAAGCACAAATAAAGTATCAATCCGAGAGGGGCTTTTTACAGTGACAAAAGCAAAATGTTTTCTGCAAAGTTTTCATATATTCATGCACTCTTCATTCTTTTTGCGTTGTTCCAAGAACCGGCTTTAGCTATCAAAAAGGTGCTCATTGTCTATTATTCTAGAAATTTTCCATCATGCATAATTGCTTTTTCTTCTCATTACTTATAATTACGTTTTTCTTTGACAGTCTTATATTGTGTACTTGGGAGGACATTCACATGGTTCAGAAATAACTTCTGCTGACCTTCACCGGGTCGAAGAATTCCATCATGAGTTTCTAGGTTCATTCTTGGGAAGGTATGGATAATTAGTATGTGTTTGTCGAGAAATCTGCTTATTTTGTTGTATGTATAATCACTTATTTTCTTTTTGTGGGATGAATTTACTTTCTTATAGTATAGAGAAGGCCAAGGATGCGATAATTTATTCATATAAGAGACATATCAATGGTTTTGCCGCGGTTCTTGAAGAGGAAGATGCATCAGAAATAGCAAGTATGACGATACATATTTTCTTGCATTTATTCCTATGTTTCCTATGTACTAGGTTTATAGAATGCTTGGTAATAAAGAAAAAAATGTTCTCGTTCATTATAATGTCGAGTATTGCATATCGGTTTTGTGTTAAAACTTGTTTTTTTGTGTCAATGAAGAGCATCCAGATGTACTATCTATTTTCTTGGATCAAGGAAGAAATTTACACACAACACATTCATGGGATTTTCTTATGTTGGAAAGAAATGGTAAAATTCATGCCTCGTCATTATGGGTAAAGTCGGGGTTTGGTGAAGATACAATCATCGGAAATCTTGATACTGGTAAGATAAAATTTCCACCTTTTGACACTTTATTTGAATCTCTCAACCAATCCAGCAATTTAAATTTTAAAGTTGGATCATGAAATCAATAATTATCCATTTCTTTGTTAGGCGTATGGCCTGAATCAGAAAGCTTTAATGGCAAAGGATTCGGCCCCATTCCTTCTAAATGGAAAGGAATCTGTCAACTCGATGGCAACGCTGGAGCCCCTTGCAACAGGTACTTTCTTTAACAGTGACGTTAATAATACAGTGCTTTTTCGAGGATAAAGTAAGGATGATCTATGTAATAACAATGAAATATTCGTATTGTTTGTCTGGTCTTGTGAATCTTTCTCAATTATCATGCATTTCATTGCTCCAAGAGTAATAAGCATCCCAGCGAGGAAGGAACATTGAATGGCCCGGGAGCCACGAGAGCATTTCATTGAGAATAAACCGTGCTTCAAGTACATGTTGCCTATGTGCTAGTTTCTCGTTGTCAGTAAAAAATTTTTGGAAGTACACACTACACAACAATGAGTTCCCTCCCAAGAACAGAATATTATGCTAGTCATATCCCTTAAGGCTTGTTTAGTAAGGTGGATGTGAGAATATTTCACAAAATCTTTTCGTTATATCGTGAATTTTTTTTTTTTAGGAAACTGATTGGAGCTAGGTACTTCAATAAAGGCTATGTTGCTTATGGAGGCAAAGTTAATGCTTCGAAGAACACTGCACGCGACTATGATGGACATGGCACTCATACACTATCCACTGCTGCTGGAAACTTCGTCCCAGGAGCAAATATATTCGGTGTGGGAAATGGAACAGCAAAAGGTGGTTCACCAAAAGCTCGAGCTGCCGCTTACAAAGTATGCTGGCCTCCAATCAATGGCTCAGAATGCCTTTTTTCTGATATAATAGAAGGCTTTGATATGGCAATGCATGATGGCGTAAATGTTCTTTCAGTCTCTCTCGGTGGAGATGCTGTAGACTATTTCGAAGATGGCATAGCCATCGCGTCATTTCATGCTGTAAAGAAGGGAATCATAGTCGTTGCATCTGCTGGAAATTCCGGACCAACCCCTGGATCTGTGTCAAATATTGCACCGTGGCTTCTAACTGTTGGAGCAAGTACCATTGATCGAGAGTTCCAAGCTAATGTTAAGCTGAGTAATGGAATGATCCTAGAGGTTCAGTCTTCTGTTTTACAGTCAATTTGATTTGCCACATACAACTTTTTTCGTTCTTGGCTTGTTTTAATGCTTATGTATCCAATCAGGGGACAAGCCTTTCTAAATCATTGCCAAATGATAAATATTATCCACTTATTAGTGCTGAAAAAGCTAAAGCTGCCAATGCATCTGCTCTCGACGCGTAAGAATACTGTCCAGTTCCATCTTGCCTAATACGATGTAAACATAATTCTTGTATCTCATTGGATGACTTTAAACAGGATACTCTGCCAAGAAGGAACATTAGACCCCAAGAAGGTGAAGGGTAAGTTACTGGTCTGCCTTCGGGGGGGAAATGCACGAGTCGACAAAGGTGATCAGGCTTTAGTAGCTGGTGCTGTAGGGATGATTCTATGTAACGACGAGGCAAGTGGTAATGAACTTATGGCTGATCCTCATGTTCTTCCGGCTACGCAAATAAGTTACACAGATGGCCTCGCCGTCTTTGCCTACATCAAGTTGACAAAGTACCTCTCCACTCTCTCTCTCTCTCTCTCTCTCTGTATGTTTCGCTTAATCTAATCTTTCTTAAATGTCTCATACATTGATACTTGCAGGCATCCACAAGGGCTAATTACAGCTCCAAGGGAAGTATTGAACAAAAAGCCTGCTCCATTTATGGCCTCATTCTCATCTCAGGGGCCTAATCCAGTTACTTCAGAAATTCTCAAGGTCAGGAACTCATTATTTTTTCTCTTTTTTGGCTAGACTTCATAAACTAAACTACAGTTGGTGGTGTATCCAGCCGGATATTACCGCACCAGGAGTGAATATCGTTGCTGCATACTCTGAAGGAGTAAGCCCTACAGGAGAAGAATTTGATAAACGCACGACTCCCTTTAATACCGAATCTGGGACCTCAATGTCATGCCCTCATGTTTCTGGAGTAGTAGGCTTACTTAAGTCGCTCCACCCTGACTGGAGTCCAGCAGCAATAAAATCTGCAATTATGACAACCGGTAAAGGCCTAAATTTCCGAATTTTGTTCTAAAAAATTTATATATATTGTTCAACCTTCACTGATGAGATGTTTTGTAATCACGCTAACTCAGCAAGAACACGAGACAACACGAGGCATCCAATGCTCGATGCAACTTATGAGAAAGCTACACCTTTCGGATATGGTTCTGGACACATAAGACCAAACCGTGCCATGGATCCTGGATTGGTTTATGACTTGGATGTCAACGATTATCTAGATTTCCTGTGTGGCATTGGTTATAACGAAACAATGATTCGTACATTCTCAGACGGGCCTTATGACTGTCCAATGGAGTATGAAATCACAAACTTCAACAACCCCTCTATAACAATCCCGAGTCTCAATGGATCACAAACAGTGACAAGAAAACTGAAAAATGTTGGCAAACCTGGGACCTATACTGCTCGTATTCGACAACCACCAGGATTTTCGGTTTCTTTAGAACCAAAATCTCTCAAGTTTGAGAAAATTGGTGAAGAAAAGACTTTTAAGTTGATTATTGAAGAAGAAGGAGAAGGAACTTCTACAGATTATGTGTTTGGAGAGTTGTTATGGTCTGATGGAAAGCATTATGTGAGGAGTCCAATAGTAGTTGCTTCTTCTGGAGCTTCATAAAATCCCATCAGCATCAAGAATTACATTGATTTTATGATTCTTAATCTGACATAAGTGCTTAATTGTTAAATGCATTTTACTTATTGCACGAACTATGTTTTTACTTTATTTCACAACTGATCGATCGGCTAACTAACGACAAATTTTTTTATTTTTAAATCATCTGATTTAACCAAATCTAGGTAGAGTAGTAGCGTCCACTGTTACATATGACATGGCACAAATGAAATGATTAAACGAAAAAGGAAAGATGAGAGTCGTCTCTTTCTGCCGGGCTCCACTTTAAGTGAGTATCTAGTTTGTCCCGCTTCTCCCTCGAGAATTTCATAAAGGCTCCTTAGGTGATCACAACAAACACTTCACATCAAGGATGCTAATGCATACCCCGAGTCATTGTTACCACTTGCACCTCACATCTCGACACAGTGGAATGTCTAACACGCATGTCGTTCTATTCAACTACATTTATTTTTGAAATCCCAAAACCTAATAGAATGCAACAGCGAGGGACAACTCATCCATCAATACGTAGATTAAAATTTTACTCAACTCCAAAGATAAGATCGTCAAGAAATATATATATATATATATATATAATCAAAAAATAAATTTCCCTCACAAGATACGACGTGTCAAGAAATTGATTTATTTGTATTATAATATTAATTATTTGGTTGCCGAAGTGATTGAAGGTTGAAAATTAAATATTAAAAAAAAAAAAGTTGAAATAACTACTCCAATCCCACTTTTAAACAATCACAACTCCATTATTATCATCTTCAACATTCGTATCTTTGTTCGAAATTGAAAATTTTGTTTGAATTTTTCCAGTTCTCCTTGTTCGACGGATGTTCTACTGGAGAAAGCATGTCGTACGCTTACCTTTTTAAGT
Source organism: Fraxinus xanthoxyloides (assembly GCA_903798325.1). Classification (NCBI taxonomy): domain Eukaryota; kingdom Viridiplantae; phylum Streptophyta; class Magnoliopsida; order Lamiales; family Oleaceae; genus Fraxinus; species Fraxinus xanthoxyloides. Next base: position 13,360 of record CAIGRL010260574.1, on the reverse strand, counting down.
TTATTATCATCGGCAATACTGGTAACTTTTATTAGCTTGCGTATATTGATTTCAATGTCATTCTGATAGCAGATAATTATTGAATTTTATTTAAATTGTATGTATTTTTCGTGTAAATTCTATTGGTGCGTGAATTCGTCGTTAATGTAAATCTTATTTGTTAGTTTCTGATAATTTCTGTTACTTGATGATATTGAATTTCTGATTAATAAATAGTCTTATTGGAAATTCAAAGCTACTAGCTTCATGAGGATTTAATGAAGTTCCTTCTTAAGATTCATAAACGATGATTTTTTTTCATCCCGCAATTTTATATTTTGGTTTTAAAAGGCTGCTGGGAGATGATTCAATACATTGTTATACCATACCTTCTTCTGCAGGAGTGGGAAAGTCGTGTCTTCTTCTTCAATTTACTGACAAGCGTTTTCAGCCTGTGCATGACTTAACTATTGGCGTTGAGTTTGGGGCAAGGATGATAACAGTCGATAATAAACCCATTAAGTTACAAATATGGGACACGGTCGGTGTTCTTTTCATTTTCTACTTGTTCTGATTTGAAAACTTTACAGTTAAATCACTTCTCATGTGGCTCTGGATGGTTGATTACAGGTATTCATGATTATGTCACTGGACACTGATTTCGATAATTTAGGGCGACGATTAGATAAATATCAATTTTGCAATTAATCAGTTCTCCAGAACATATTTTGAGACTCTGACCAACAATCAAGTGTGTTGATCATCTTTAGGCATAACCATTCTGAAAACTAGTCTTGTAAAGCACTCACTCGTTTCAGCGTTTCTTCTGTTTTGATCTCCTACCCACCATTGAGCTGGATGTGATTTAACCTTTTTTTGAAGTTCAAATTATCCAAATTCCCATAAATGTTGAAAGTGTAGATTTATAGTTGTCATGTGGAAAAAGATACCAGAAACCATGGAAGATAATTCAAGTTATAATGCCAGCAAGCATGTACTTCTGTCCAAGTAACTCCTTCATATTGAAACTATTCACGTATGATAATTGTCTTTCACATCTTTTATTTACAAGAATTGATATAAAATGATAGTTTATTACTTTAATTAATGTCAAAATATGTATAGTTGTGCATTGTATTTTCTGAGTATTTTGAAGCTTGTTAGCTTGAGGAGGCAATATGAATTCTAAACTGAAGTTACTTGAAATTGTCAGGCCGGTCAGGAATCATTCAGATCCATCACAAGGTCTTACTACAGAGGGGCTGCTGGTGCACTTTTAGTCTATGATATAACAAGGTGGCACTTGAATAACGCTATGCTAGGTTTCACAGATAATGGAATTTGATGATTTTTGTAGCTCAATCTACAAGTATTTTGCTTTTCATACCTTGCTGCCCGAAAGTAGTGAGAGCAGTTCTCGTGCAGCCATTTCAACCCCCGAAATATCTTCTCCTAAAATAATCAATCATGTTGCTGAAAATTGGTAACTCGCAGGAAAAAGTTTTGTTTTATGCAGGCACATATAGCATTTGAACATCAAGAATCGTAGTGGTTTTTCTCCTTTTTTAAGGTCTCGTTGAATTAAATTTTACGCTGAGTGCAACGACTATCACTATGGGGGTGTTTGATGGACATTATTGAGAAAATAATGTATTTTAAATAGTGATATGATATGATATATGTGGTTAAAAAGTAATGAAAAGTTATTGATGTGATGTAAAATATTATTTTATTGAAGAATGTGTGATTGAAAATGAATTTGAAAGTATTTTTTTGAAAGAATGTGTGTCAAACAGGAGCTATATTACAATTTCATTATGTTTTGGAATCAGACAAACTATGGCTTTATGCACTCTGTATCATGTGTACATCAGGCAGTCATGCATGACTGAAAATGTTAAGCAGTCCAAGGTTAAGAATTCCACTGTATGGTTCAAACAAATTAATTAACATGAAAAATGTAAACAATAAGTATGAACTTCTGTATATGCGTTTTCCAGATGTTGCATGCATTTCAGCTCTGCCGTCATATCTATGAACCGCTAGTTCAAAATGTGAGTAAGTATGCACAGGAGGATTAGCCAAACAATTCTAATTATTGATTGGTTTTCTATCATGTGCCAGGAGGGAAACCTTTAGTCATTTGGCTAGCTGGCTAGAAGATGCAAGGCAGCATGCAGTCCCAAATATGACAGTCATGCTGATAGGCAACAAATGTGAGCTTGCACAGAGAAGGGCCGTCAGCATGGAAGAAGGAGAGCAGTTTGCAAAAGAACATGGACTGGTTTTCATGGAAGCATCTGCTAAAACTGCTAAGAATGTTGATGAGGTGGTGAAGCAGTTAGATTTTTAACTTTCCCCTCTATTTGCTTTTCACCTTTCCTATCCCATTAACAAAAGATTATGTGCAGGCTTTTGTAAAAACGGCTGCAACAATATACAAAAACTTGCAGGACGGAGTTCTCGAGTTGAATGTGGTTAGCCAGTTCATTCCCTCTTGATTGCTCTTTCATGCTTGAAATGCTCCTTCCACTTTCGATCTCATTTATATAAATCCGTTACTTGACCATATATATAAAATTGAATTCAACGACGGTATTTTGTTTTTTCTTTTCAATTTTGTCTGCTGTTATTTGCAGCATAATGGAATCCAAGTTGGTCATGGTCCAATCCCAGGCTCGTCTGGTAGCGGGAATGTTTCTTCACAAGGTGGAGGTTGCTGCAGTTGATTTGTTGGCAAGAATTGATGAAAATTCTTTTCCTATCGTCCAACATTTTTCATGTTCATTCTACAAATGTCGCATTGCAACATTACGTGTGTGGTGTCATTACGTCTTTCTGCATTTCCCATCTATTTTACTATAGATTAGACAATAGAATAAGATACCTTTGTCGCTGGTTGTACAAAGAAAGGTAAGTTTGACTAAAATGCATACGTTATGCCAAGTTGGGCACATCAGGAAAATGAAACTGTACACTGTATTGGATCTACATATTCTTGGAAATGAACATCAAAATGTGAAATCGTGTAGATTGTGTGTAATTTACGTTTCTGTAAGTTTCCTATGTTGCCAACCAATCATCATCGAATATGCTGTCTCTTTACCGGTCGGCGGTCGTCATGATTATGTTTAATGATCGTTATATGAAATTTATGTTCTCGGATAAGGTTGTTTAACATAGCATTTGTGTCCAAGTCTAAAATGTATATAGTTCAAAAATTTGAACGTGGTTGTTGTTTACGAAGGCTACTAATAATAGCATTGTCATTTTCGTCTAAAAAAGGAAAAACGATTTGTTGGTTGCACAAATTTGGATGGCCAAACTTGGTAAACAAATTGTGTGGCAAAAGTCCAATCATATTTCAAGGAGGAACATAACAGAAAATTGGCATCTTTATTGCAATTAAAATGAAAGAAGCGTAAAAATAGGATTCCAAACCAAATCCAATGTGGATATATATTCTACATACTAATACTATACCCACAGAACTAGAGAGATAAAAGGAAAAATATGCTTGGGTAAAGGCGTCTAGTGGCTGTTCATTGCTTTAAATCACTTATTGTGTGACCCAAAATCCAGGAAAGTTAAAGCCAAAAAGGAGACGCAAAAACGGGTAATTTGTTTGAAATTATTTTATGCATTCACTCGTGTTAATGTTTATGTGTTCGAATTGTTCGTTTGAGCTATTCGGGCTATGATACTAGAAGCAGACGAAACCCGTCAACAAATTATCTGTTTTTCATTTGAAGTTTTTGGTCATTGGTGTTTGTTCAGCAATGGAAAGGGACAGCAGAAAAAGAGCGAGAGATGAAGAAGAGAAGAAAGAAAGCTGTCAAGGGAAGAAACCCGAATTTGATTACGACAAAGAAGAGAAGGGCCATGAATTCTGTGATGAGATTGGAGTTTTTGATTTCCCTTGGCTCAAAGAGGGTGTGAAAATCTTTCAAGGGGATGAAAATTTTGAATTGGAAGATATATACGCACTTTCTTGTTCATATTTTGATGAATTTCCCACCACTTCAACACCAGATTTCGATCAATTTTGTGTGCAGAATTTGTATGATCAAAATTTTATTGATGAGAAAAAGTTTGATGATGATTTGTGGTCATTCAAAGTTGGTGATCTTGATCCTGTGGATTGCTTTTGGAACTCTGTGATTGATCAGCCTCTTGACGTTGGGTCGAACAAAGTTTAGAGATTATCTTTAAAAAAGAATGCATGTATTTATGTTGCTTAATTTTGTAGTTTCTAAACTTTTGTCCCTTCGAACTGGCCACGGGTAAACGACCTCTTTTCAAGACCAGAATTTTATATATTTTCCCTGCTATGTTCTATGGATTTTATGGTATTAAATGAAAGACGGATTTTGAAATTTTTTTCCTCCACCTATCGTTGTATTAGTTTATGTCAATTGAGTTTGGCTTCGTAGATTAGCATCGCATAGTACACGGACAATTTAAAGGCGACTAGTCAAATTTCATGTTTAGCTATTCTATCTGGAGTGAAAACTTGTGAAATCATTATAAACATTAGTCACTAATAGAGTAAGAAAGTTACTTTAACGATCAATTTGAAATTTCTTACAATTTTCACTAACAATCCGTGAAATTAACTTCAAAGTATAGTAAGGCTCCGAGTGGGATTAATTTTAGAGCCCAACTTCTTATTCTCAAAAGTTGTTTTTGATTTGAGTAAATTTTAGAAAGCTGATTGTGAAGAATTTGAATGTTGTGACATCAAGTTTAGAGAAGTCGCAAAAGGGTATTTTTTTTCAAATACCCTATTGTTCTTTACACTAATACTCTTGGAAACTATTACACTTCACCTTCTTGTAATTTCCACTTCATTTTTTTCCTTCTCAATTTTCTGTGCTTTTTCCTCTGAATTATGTTAAAGGATCCTTTTGAAGTTGAACTGTGCCTTTATTTTATTTTTTTTGCAGCTAATTTCTTGAAGAAGTTTCATCCTTTGTGAATTTTTTTATTTTTTTCCCCCTGTTCTTGGATTATTGGATTTTTTTATTTACAGATGTTGATGAAATAAGGCCTTTAAATGTACTACCTCAGGTTTGGATTCTTGATTTTCCGTTATTTTTTCTGGGAATTTTTAGTTTAATGGAAATTTCAGATTTTTTATAATGTCTGCATTTTCATAGGAATCATCTGCAATACCCAAAGAACCATTGGAGGCTTTTTATTCTGAAAATTCAATTCAACCTGTTTTAAATTATTCTGATGATTCGAGCCTGGAGAATTCGCGAATCACAAGACAACTCACTGAAGGTTCCCATTTAAATCAGTTTCTTGGAATCCAATAGCTCTTGTTTGTTTCCCATTGTTTGTCAAAAAGAATCAATTTTTGTATCCTTTTTTCAAACCTTTGAATGCATTGTGAGAGAAAAAAGTCAAATAAAACGACTGCTTTTATTGGCAACGGTAGGAAAATCTTTTAAAAAGAGGTAAAAATTGGAAACAAATAGAATGTAAGTATACTTTTTGGTTATATTTCATTCAACTTATCAAATATTCCGTTTAATAATGTTAGCTGCATTTGCTAGAATCATTGAGCACTGATGATGGCAACAAGCAGGCTGTGGATGGGAAATTGATACGACAGGTGACTGATACGGGGCATGAAGCCCGGACTGACAGGGAAAATTCAAAGAAAAATGAATTAATTGGGGGAAATGGAAGTGATACTGGAGCACAAATTGATCCCAAGAAAGAAAATAAATCACAGAATTCTGAGCACATATTGGGAAATTCCTCTGGAGGAAAGGTATAATTATATTAGTTATTTTCTTCTCAATTAGTTCTGCTGTCACTTCAATACCTACTGTTCCAAATTCATATGTCCTTCATTTTAAGGTTTGGGACATACATTTAGTCCAAGGTCCAGGATAATACATTGCAATGTGACCTGTTTTGAGTTGTCACTGGTGAGGCTTCAAAAATATGCTTTAAGCTAATGAAAACATTTTCACTTGTGTGTTGTGTAGAAAGGGATAGAAAAAGAGAAGGAAAGAGGGGACAGTTAAAAGTGGAGTTCTTATTTCTTATATCTGTATTTTGCAATACATGTAATTATTGAGTTGGTTGGTATATAAATGTAGTTTTTGTTATTGCCTTGCTTTCTGTAGGTTGGCTTCGTAGATTTCAGCTCTTATAGTTTGTTTGAGAGGTGAAGTAGACTTTAGCCGTCATCTAAAGTTTCTGTTCTCTTTCTTTTATGGGGTTCCTGTTAGGATACAAAGCACGAGCAACATTCTTCCCGAAGATCTACTGAAGATGGTAGCAGAGAACGAGGGAAGACTACCACTTAGAAAGAGAACAAACCAACAGTTTTGCTGGATCCATGTGTTCGTCATGTTAAGGATCAGCTTATTAGAGCTCCAACTGCGTATGAAGGAAGTCCTATGAGCAATTGGGGATGCCACCAAGGATTCCGAGCTACCAAAAAAGTAAGTCTTATTGTTGGATATCATTACTTTTTAATGTTTAGAGACACGAGAGCTTTTGACTTAATGGCTTGGAGGTTTCATTGTTCTTTTTCTTTCTTTTCCATGTTCTTTTGTTATTGTAAACTTAACAGTTGTTGTGCTCTAATTGCATTGCCTACGAGAAGTTAAAAGCAATGGAGCAAACTTTGGCGAAAGGCCATCATAAGCAAATACCTGAAGAAATGGAGGAAGCAGAATATAACGGATGTGTACCACAGATGGCAAAATCTGGTAAGAGAGAGAGATTTGTTTCGTAAATGAAAACTAGGATGGTGATTTTATTCTGAGCACTATTTTATTTGTCGTTTTGTGTCGTCAGAATCATGACAGACGTTTATGGAAATTTGGAACTCTGCCACCCGGTTCGATAACCTTTTGGAATCGCACTTTCACTCTCGATAAGTCTTGGCGCGTCTTGGGACTTGGTTATAATCCAAATGTGCCTCGAAAGGAAATCGAGCGAGCAGCAGTGATACCTTATGATGGCAAGTTGAAACCATGGCTCAAGATCAGCATACTTGGGCAAAATATGTCGACTACAGTCACCTCTATTTGTGAGAGTGCAACATCAATCCATAAACAGCGCCTACGATTTCTCCTGCAGGGACATCCTTCGGGATGGCAGTGGCCACTTGGTTCACAGGTCTATACACTCTAAAACGAGCAATTTTGGTCCATATGTTCTGTACTAGTTTTGGAATCTTCACTATTATCAATCTTCGCGTCGGAAAAGTATGTTCGATCTTTAACCACGCGATGCTGCTTTTAAAGTTTTAACACAATTCTTTATATTTCATACGTAGTACGACAGGTGTCAACTTCTTTAAATCGTGTCAAAGGGCAATTGTGGCTTTGAGTACATATTGGAAGCCATTTATGTTTTATCAATGTTCATCTCTCTCGATTGAAAGACGTATGTTTGGTTGTTTAAAAGTTACTCATTTTGGAGAAATAATGTTTTAGAAGTCAACCCACAGGCTTATAACTCGAGTTTTCGTCAATTTAGTTGAAGTGCTTTTGGATTCTCTATTATTTAGGATTAGCAAACATACGAGAAAAAGATATATATTTTTATTGTTCAGCAAAAAAATTAAAAATCACGACTATGAGGAAAACCTTAGACGCAAACAACTAACTTTTAATTTGTGGCTAGTCCATGTAACATGTAATTAAACTTATTCAGCGACTCTAATCTCGGACCATTAAAATAAATCTTCTTCAGCTGCATAAAAGTTTGCATCATAAGCAAGCTATCGGAACCTGCCTGGTGGCTTTTTCCCGCCATTCTTTCAACACTCAAACTTTTTGCCACCCGCTCAAGGCCGCCGTGAACCTGATGAAATCCCATGATCTGCTTCATGTCGAACACCTTTATACCAAAATACATCCGCACCAATTCCAAGAAACGCGACAGATCATTCGGCAAATTTTGTAGGGACAGAATTTTTACCAAGAAACCGAAATCATATGTGCTATGAAAAGTTACCCATGTCCTATCCTGATTTACCAATGTCGGAGCCATTGAAAGTCCAGATGCCATAAACAGCGTGGCAAATTGAAAGGAACATATTCCTATTTTCTTGTTCTTAGAGAAATCAATGCCTTGGCGCTTGAGCAAAGCGATAGAATCTGGGTTTTGGAGATCTTTGTCAACATCAAATTCGCCGAAGTTAAACTCCCATACGTAGCAATATGGAGTCCCAAAATCAGGGAGATTGCCTTCTGCATCGGACAATGTGAGGCCGAATTGGATAAGTTTCATAGCGTCCACATTTTTCTTCATGATGGAGTAGGTTTGAGTGGCCGAAAGAGCAGAATAATGGAGAACGGGATGATGGTAGATTACTCCTGGGAATTCAGTATCCATAGATGCGTATGGAAAGCGATGGAGAACTCGATATATCAAGCTGAATTCATACTTCAAATTATATTGCCAAACCTGTCGCACTTTAACCGGAAGCCCCATTATTGTGGATTAATTGATCAGAAGAAAGAGAAAAATTCGAAAAGAATACAGAAAGAACTGATTGTTGATGATTATTGTACTTTTGATGGTTATATATAGGCGTTCTTCTGAATAAAGTTGGCAGAATCCGAGTTAGAGAAGGAGTAGAGGTAAGGAAAGTTTTAAAACTAACAATATATCCATAACCTCTTTGAATTTGGAAATCTTTTAAATATTTCCTTTTCTCTTCAAGTTGGATAATTCCACTTGTACCTAATTTTTACATAATTTTTTTGACCAATAGAAGGTCGTCATTTGTCAATTCGATAAAAAATTATGAAAAATGTTAAATACTCGTAGCACAACCGATAATATTATTCATTTGAAGAGTAATTTTTATTTTATTGTTAAAATAACTGAATTAATTAATTTATTTACTCTTTAAGTAAAAATTTTAAGTTCAGCCAAATAATAAAGAAGATAAAAAAGCGAAGATGACTTTTCCAACTGATGAATTAATTAAATTCACGTGATTTGTTTGTTGGTTTGTCCTATGCAGACACATTGCATAAAAAAGACAAAAACTTCACAGACCTCTTCTCATCTGAACCAACAATGGCGATTTCTGGTGCTCTTCACTTCGTCATCTTCACCTTGTTCCTCTGCTTTTCAACTTCCATTTTCACCTCAGCTTCACCTCACCTAGATTCTTCTCAACTCGCCACCCAAATCTGCAAAAACACCGCCAATGTCTCCTTTTGCATGTCCGCGATTTTCTCCGATCCCCTGGCCTCCTCCGCCGACCGCTATGTCCTCTCCTACATAGTGTTCAGCCAAGCCTACAAAAACGCTACCAGTACAAAAAATTACATTGGCTTATCAATGAAATCCATGAAGTCAGATGAAAATCCGAAGGTATTATCCGGTATGCAGAAATGCCAGGGTTTTTACGAGGACGCGATTCGGGCCTTGTCCGAAGTTATGAACAATTTGGATTCTGATACTTTCTATGGATTGGATAAGGCCGCGATTGATGTTGAATCTTCAATTCGGGCTTGTGAGGCTAGTTTTTTGGGCCAATCCCCAATGTCTCAGAAGAATCAAAATTTGGTGGAACTTTTGAAAATCTGTTTTGCTGTATCTCGACTTTATCAATATAATTAATTGAGATGTTTTGTTTTGTTTTGAGTAATCAATAATTTGTTTAATTAATTCTCAATTAAGCTTCTATTAATGATGTTAATTGTGATAGAGCATTATTAATTGTTGTAGTCCCACTTTTTGCCCTTTATTTTATTTTATTTATTTTAATTAATTCTGAATTTATGTAATATTTGGAATCGAATTGGGACTGACGATTTTGATTTGAAAGGTTCAATTCTCATTAAAATGTCTACCCCAAGTACGGGCATCGATTTTTAGACTTTCACAATCACGAGCGTGTCGAGGTTTGTCACTGTTTTGATATTTTCTACCTGTATAAACTGAAAAGTAGATACACTGAGGGAGATGTACCACCTAACCTTCAAACGAGTACAAATGAAGCATTAAGAAGAAAATACATTTACACGTTAAAAGAAAAGTTAAAAATTATTGCCTCCATCTCATAAAATTATGTTTGATTTTTTATTTCTTTTGCCCATTCCATATAAGCCACTCTCCTTTGAGTAAACAGAGAGCGTGTGATGAAATGAGGAGAAGCCGTTGCATTTTCCAATAAAAGAGGGGTCAAGGATGCTTGTAGATTTGTAGTTGTTTATAATCGACTTAAATTATAAATAGTTAAAAATGAATGATGATTAAGTGGATAATAATTTCAACAAATTCATCAGTATTTTTTTATTTTTTTTGTGATCGTTTACAAATAGATTACAAGCGTACTCCAAACAATGGTTAAATTGCATTATGTCCAAGAGGACAACGAATGCACTGAGCAAGAAAAGCAAGGGTCATCGTCATGGTCGCTTCCACTGTGACACTTGATTACTTGAGACGGCGGTATTCAATTATTCTGTAAGAGCGTGTATGAAATTATTTTACTTCTAATGGTCGAAACCAACGCCTTGTACTTCGAAGTAGAAAAGCATGTATTGAGAATAACTGTTTGTGTAGTTTGAAACAATGGAAAAAAAAAATTGTTGCATTTTTGTATACATTATATTTTTAAAAAATATGATGAACAAATAAATTATATTACGTCCTTTTTAAGAATTTTTTTTTTTTGACGTGTACTATTATGAGAGATGAAATATGCTAATTAATGAAAAGTTGATGATAAATCTGCAACGAAAAAGTATTAGGGACGTATGTAATACACCAAACAAATATTAAAAAATCTTAATTGTAATGAAAAAGTGGACAACAAAAAAATAGTAAGGGAATATTCTTAATTTACTCTATAAATTATTACTTTTAACATAGAAAAATAATCTTTCACTAAATAATGCTCTTTGGACAGGCTCAAGACAGGGATGGAAGTGACAAGGTGATGTGGCAAACAATGATTGACTGTTGTGTTTTTTTTACATTATTCAATCATATGTCGACACATGTTTCTTCATTTTTTAACATGTCATTGAGCCTGTTTGTAAAGTCTGTTTGTATAGCATCTTATCTTCCACACGTTTACCCCTTCTTTAATCATTTCTGTACAGTTTTCTCCAATTACCTGCCCGAATCATGCTACATTGTCAAATAGATTGACATTATTTCACATACACTTCTGTCTATGCATCCGTCACAACTCTAATGACAAAATGGCACAATCCTTACCCGCTGTGCTGAAATTGAGACAAATAACTCGGTGAGGATCCGTGGCGAATTTATTTAGAATATGAGTGAATAGGACAGGAAAGGACGGTATCAGAAACAAAACAGCTGACAATATTCCATTCCCTTTTCTCTACTTATTGGCTTCTGTAACAAATATTAGAAGATTTTACAATGAAAAAGATAGTTCCTTTATTTTTCATTTGATAACCAAGCAATTTAAAAAGAAACTGAGATTTCTGTACAAAAATGTAGTATCTTTGCATCGAAGACCCAATGTCCATGTTTTCAAGATTGATTCAAGAAAACATTCAGGGGACAAACGACGATGGTTATGGCCAAAGGGGCAGGGTGGAGACCCATGTTTGTAAAAGAGTTAATGTAAGAATTGCTTGCATATTTCATTAAGTACGAGATTAATTTATACACATTAAACATAGAATAATATTCCTTGATTCTATCCTGGAATCATATCCTAGAATCAAGGAATGTATCAAAGGTGAATCAATTTACAGACTACAGAGATCACATAGGAAAGATACTAATTGTATGCCCACAATACCAGCCTACGATATCGGTCTATCATGCCCCCGCAAGACTGTGCTTCCATCACGGATGCCAATCTTGGACCGATGGAGAAGAAATTGCTTCCGAGCAAGTGCTTTGGTGAGAGAATCAGCGAGCTGATCATTAGTATGAACATGAGACACACAAAGCTGATTATGGAGAACTTGATCCCGGATGAAATGGAAGTCAATACCTATATGCTTCATGCGTGAGTGGAAGGCCGGATTCTTGCATAAGTATGTGGCTCCAATATTATCACAATAGATGGTTGGAATCGAGGTGTCAGCAATTTGGAGTTCTTGAAGAAGATTGGTGAGCCAATTGAGTTCTGCAGTAGTAGAGGTAATTGCTCTATATTCAGCTTCGGTAGAACTACAGGCAACAATACGCTGCTTTTTGGAGGCCCAACTGATGGGAGAAGCACCAAGGAAAACAAGATAAGCTGAGGTTGAGGTATAATCATCAGAATTACCAACCCAATTAGAATCAGAGAAGGCATGAAGCATAGGATTGGTCTCTTTCCGAAGAAAAATACCATGAGCAGAGGCACCTTTTAGATGACGCAGTAATCGTTTAACAGTTGCCCAATTATGTGATGAGGGACAATGTATGAACTGAGATAACTTCTTAACGGCAAATGAGATATCTGGTCTTGTTAAGGATAGGTACTGTAGTGAACCAAGAACCTGTCGAAACTGAGTAGGATCAGTTTGGGCACTACCAGCGTGAAACTTCAAGGTATCTGTAGGATACAAGGGTGTAATGACTGCCTTGGCATCCAGCATGTGTGTTTTTGTCAAAAGATCAATGAGCTAATTTTTTTGGGATAGAAACAGACCATGAAGGATGAAAGTGGCCTCAACACCCAAGAAGTAATGTAGGGAACCAAGGTTCTTAAGAGAGAATCAAGTTTCCAATTGTTGAATGAGCTTGTGAATGGATGAGGACTTATTTCCGGTGACTATGATATCGTCGACATAGACCAGCAAGTAGATAATTGTAGACCCGTGATGAAAGATGAATAATAAGCCGTCGGATTTCGAGTTCATAAAACCTTGAAGGAGTAAAAAGTGACGGAGTTCATTGTGCCGTGCACATGGGGCCTGGCGTAATCCATAAATTGCTTTTCTAAGCTTGCACACATGATTGGGATATTGGGAGTGTTGAAACCCAAGAGGCTACTGCGTGTAAACATCGTCAGTAAGTGTACCCTGCAAAAAACCATTGTTCACGTCGAGTTGTCGCAAGTCCTAACCATAAGAGACAACAATACTTAAGATGAATCTAATGGTTGTAGGCTTGACAACTGGACTGAACGTATCAGTAAAATCAATACCGTGTCGTTGGTGGAACCCCTAGCAACTAGTCGAGCCTTATAACGAGAAACGGTTCCATCAGTGTTCCTCTTAATCTTGAAGATCCATTTACACCCAATAATGTTTTGAGAATGGAGAGGGGGTACAAGGTTCCAAGTATGGTTAGAAAGCAAGGCATCATACTCCTCACTTATAGCCTTACGCCAATGAGGAAATTTTTGTGCCTGGTTTAGTGTGGTGGGTTCGATATGGTCGGCTGAGACAGTGGTTGTATAGAGGTC
>CAIGRL010260568.1:0-13971 GCA_903798325.1 Fraxinus xanthoxyloides | reverse complement strand
AAGTTCCATGGATTTAAAACTGAATTTAGATTATTTTTATGTTTAATATAATGTACAGTATTATTGTTAATTATATCCAAAATGAATTGCATAGTCATTTGTTGATGTGTAATCCAAATTGGGTATTGGTGAAGGGGTCATTGAAAAAGTTAAAAGATGGACCAATGTGTTTTTAGGGTAGAGATTGGCGTTGCATGAGAGCTTGGCACTCGAGCGTGGAGGTGCCTCTCATTGGTCGTGAGGGTGCAGCTCTCAAGAGCCGGTGTTATCCGGTTCAGGTATGTTTCGCGATTTGATGAATTTTTAGATGTTCATTCCACTAAATCACCCAAAAGTCGAGCTCTAAACTATAAATCGAGCGCTTGATGAGAGGAAACTCATTTTTTTAATCCCTTACACTCATTTTGATTAATTATTGCATTACATGTAGATTTAGGGATTTCATTAATGTTTTAAGAGCACACGTTGAAATTGTGCATTTACATGTTTCTTTCTCTTTCAAATTCATCACATTTATGTAGTTTTTCTATTTCATATTAGACATTAATTCACAAACATATATACATGTGTTATTATATGAAAAAAAAGGCTGATAAGCCTGGATAGCGTCCAAACAAATTGAAGGCCAACAAGCCAACTAGGCAATCACCCAGTAATGTACTGGGTGACCGCCCAATTTACAACCGGTGAAGAGTACGGTTTTTAAAGAGAAAATAAACACAAGGGGCACTCCCAAAAAAAAAACAATTCACCTTTAGTGTCACCTCCCTCTCCCAAAACTCCTCAAGAAAGCACTCAATCCATCCATAAGCATTTAGCTTAATTGTTCACCAATTGATTTCATCATCCAACACACATTCTAAGCCAAGGAATTCAAGGTATTTATCTTCTTTTTCTTTCTCTCCATCAATGTGAAACTTTTTTTTATTTGATACAATTGAATGATGGGGAGTATGGGCTTAGGTTTATTGTTAATTAGTTTTTTCTGTGATGAGTGAAAATCGTGGCTTCAAACCTCAATTCCTTCAAATCTTAGGGCAAAATATGTTGGCATGGCTAGGCATAAGTCACTTCACCTCACCGACTTTGTCCCCTCCCTCCGTCTACCCCAAACAACCTTCGTTTGACCCCAATTTTGAACATGAGTAAGACCAACATATAGTCTTTCGTATGTCCGGATATCATTAAAAAAAGTTCACTTTTTCTTCACATTTTTCGGAGGTAAAAGTCCATTGTCGATTTTGGGTCGAAATGCGAATGCACCTATTCTGTTTTAGTTTAGGGAATGTAAGCTATATTTTTTTCATCTATTAAATACACCCTATATCATGACAATTTTCTCGAGCATGGAATGAATTTTTACACTTTGGTTCATGCATAATGACATATAACAGTATAGTTTGGGGGTGTTCCCTGCTTCATCCTAGTTTATGTTTGTTGCATATTATTCTAATAGTTTCTATCCCTATTTAGGAACAATCCCACCAAAGAGAAAAGCTACAACTCAAGAGAAAGGAAAATCCAGAGTAGGCAAAATGTCGACTCGTCGTCGAAGGGTTGGAGAAAATCGTAACACTAGGGACATGCCGTGGTTTATAAATGTTGAAACCAGGGAGAACTTTGAGGCAAAGTGGAACGATAAAAATTTTTATCAAAAGAAGCAAGTAATAGTTAATGATTTTTAGGGAACTCTATTGGAAAGGATTATACAAAACTGTGGTGGGGGTCCTACCTTGGTTAAGGAGTTCTTCGCCAACTTTAACATAGAAATTGATGACCCAAAGTCCTCCCACAAAAATCAGACATGGGTGAAAGGAAAGTAGATTCGATTTAGCCCAACAGTGATTGACAAATATTCAAGTTGAACCACATATTTGGAATTTACTTAACATGTACAGCGAAATTCAAACAATATTTTAATTCCCACCAAAAATCTGCTTTGTGTTTAAAAAAAATTGTGATAAGAATTATACATTTAGTTGAGTCCGCAAATTCCTTTACTATTCTTAGAACATGAACAATCACAATCTCCGCACGTTGTCCAGTTGTACAACCTTCAATGAAAATCTAGACAAAGAACAAGAAAGAGAGAATTAAGGTTTCTCTTTCTTTGTGCTAGCAATATAATGAATCGAGTTGTTTATTTTCTCAACCCTAACAACTTATTAATCGAAGTCTAGTGGGCTTGACTGACACTTAAACTTAACCAGGTCCAATATTTATTAATCTAATTAATTAGACTTGGTCCATTAAATAATCTAGTTAATTAATTAATTTGACCCATTAAAAAGTAACTCAATTAATTAATAGCACAAATGTCTAACACTTATCAATCATTTAATTAGTAATGTCATTCTTTTAATTCTTTTTTTATGTGTGACCCATTAGGTTCTGGTTCACGATATCTAATGACGAAAATTGTTATTTTAATCTAATCAGGATTGAAAAATTAAAATACACATTTTTAATTTATCATCAATTCACACTCGTCATCCCAGGTAGTCATCTAGTAATGTGTTGGACAACACATGTGATGGAAATTGTCACGTTGTATGACAAAATCAAACTCGTTCGTTTATCGTGAAATTATAATCTCTTCATCAATATGATCCAATCAATTACAAGATATGGAAGTGTGTCAAACTCGATTATTAATCATATTTGTACAGGATTTCGTTGTTAAATTAACTGAATGAAATGTAGATCATAATTTCTTACTATTTAAGAGTGACGAATNAATTGTTATTTTAATCTAATCAGGATTGAAAAATTAAAATACACATTTTTAATTTATCATCAATTCACACTCGTCATCCCAGGTAGTCATCTAGTAATGTGTTGGACAACACATGTGATGGAAATTGTCACGTTGTATGACAAAATCAAACTCGTTCGTTTATCGTGAAATTATAATCTCTTCATCAATATGATCCAATCAATTACAAGATATGGAAGTGTGTCAAACTCGATTATTAATCATATTTGTACAGGATTTCGTTGTTAAATTAACTGAATGAAATGTAGATCATAATTTCTTACTATTTAAGAGTGACGAATCATCTATTGATCATTCACAACTTTCATATGATTCTTGACATACTCGAATATTAACTGATACTCAATGGGTCTCCAGTGTTTCGTTCTTTTAACAAAATGTTCATTTGTCCATTTAAATATCACTAAATTTTAGTTTGTGAGATCAGCTACTCGCTTCACAAGTGAGAATACCACACTTGTTGTTCTAACCATAATAACGATATCCGTATCTCGTTATTACTTATGACCATTGAAAATTTAAAATACAGTCATTTGTAATTTGTAGGTCACTATCACAACACATGTGATAAACATATTACTAAGATTTGAATCTACGGATTCTATTATTTAATTTAAAAGAAATTAATTCAATTAAATAGTAGCTCTGCCATAAATTAAAAAATTGTATTAATCATATTAAGTGTTTACTACCTAAATCGATTGGACCTATGACACAATACTTACAAACAAACACCCACTTACTAGATCCAATCACTTATGTAGTTAATATCATAATAGTCTATATGACGATCATGTTTATGGTACGACATCTCCTTGTTAGTGGATCCGCAATATTATCAATTGTGAGAACTCATTTGTTCTTTAGATCATTTCTTTGTATTATCTCTCCGATAAGATGATATGACCTTAACATATGTTTGGATCATTGATTAAACTTAATTCCACCGCTTGCACGATAGCTTCATTGTTATCACAATACAGATATATGTGACCAACATTATGAGGATCATCCTCAAAGTTCATTAAAGAACTTCTTGATCTAGACTACAAACTTTTGCTGCTTTTCAAGCAGTATATATTAGGCTTCTGTTATTGAATCAACAGTTATTTTTCATTTGGAATCTTTCCAACTAATCACTTCATTATTAAGAGTAAACATATATCCTGACTGATATTTGCAATAATCCAAGTCTAACTGGAAGTTAGCATTATCCATGAACTCTCAGTTCACCTTCTTGATATAAGTCAAGTCATCTTCTAGAACTATCTTTATAGATCAAGTTGTTTCACCCATATCTTTCATGAAGAAACTCTTTGACAATCACAGTTTCAACGATTGGAATATAGGAACGTAGTTCCCTATTAATAATATTTAATATTAGGGATACAACAACCCTCACACTATCTTCTTGTCAATACACATTTATCTTCATTTCTAATAAAACCAAACCCTCTTGATCGTCTTAACAAAATGACGACTTCAGCTCTTAATGGCTTGCATTAATCCTTATATGGATTGATCAAAATTCCATACCTCACTAGCATCCCTGGATTCAAAACTTTCGAGTTGTATCACATATACTTCATCTTGCAAGTTTCCATTAATGCAATTTTAACTTTTACTTATCATAACTCATAGTCATGGTATGCAGCTATTGCAAGTAAAATCCGAATGGACTTAAGTATGGCATTAAGTGAAAGGGTTTCATCAAAATCAACTATTTATCTTTGTTTGTAATCTTTTTGCTAGAGCCTTACTTTATATATATGGATGTTTCCATCCATGTCGAATTTTTTCTTGTAAACTCATTTACGGCCTATAAGTTTTACCCCATTAAGCAGGTTGACCAAGATTGAAACTTTGTTTACATACATCGAGTTCATCTCAAATTCCATGACCTTTTGTTATCTTTTTAAGTCAACTCTTGACTTGACATCTGTGTAATTAGTAGGTTCATCATTTTTTATTAGTAATGTCTAATTTAAAATTACAAACAGGCCCTCAATTTCATAAATTGCGCGACAGGCCCCTCAATTTCATAAATTGCGAATAGGCCCTTACTTTCAAAATTGCAATATGACCTCGAAAATAATATTACAACCGGGGGCTTGTAATTTTACGTGGTACCGCAGATAGCCGCGTTGTAGTGAAGCTGCAGCGCCCGACATTGTAGTGATGAACAACGGCTCCCGTCGCTACCAAAGTGACTTTTGCACCGTGTTGTATGCATCCAATCGTCGTGACCTGCCCGTACCGACAGCGACAGTTGCTGCCAACGACTCATCCCAATCTAATTTTCAAACCAAAATTAATTTCCTTATCAAAAACAAATTTTTGAAAAATTAATTTTTCTTAAAAGTTAGAAACAACAAATTCAAACAACCATTGATTGATCCTAAATATTCAAAACAACTTCTAACAAACACAAAGTAAATTTTGATACCACTGTTGGAAATTTACTTAACATGCACAATAGAATTTAAATAATATTTCATTTTCACTAAGGATCTACTTTGTGTTTAAAAAGAAATTGTGACAAAAATGATTCATTTAGTTGATTCTGCAAACTCTTTTGCTAATTTTAAAATAGGAACAATCACGATCTCTGCATACTACAGTTGTCCAATTATATAGCCTCCAATGAAAATCTACACAAAGAATAAGAATGAGATAAATAGGGTTTCTTTTTCTTGGGTTAGTAAGATAATGAATTGTGTTGTTTATTTTCTCAACCCTAATAGTTTATTAATAGAAGTTGAAGTGGGCTTGGGCCGACACTTGAACTTAACTCAGTCCAGTGTCCAATTAATTAAACTCGATTCGTTAATTTTGCCCATTAATAAGTAACAAAATTAATTAATTGTACAAATGTCCAACATTTATCAATGACTTCAACAACCCACTAGGTTCTCGTTCACAATTTCTAATGACGTAAATTATTATTTTGATCTAATCAAAATTGATAAATTGAAATACTCATTTTAATTTATCATCAATTCACACTCGTTGTTCGAGATTGAAATCAAGCAATATGTTAAGACAGCACACGTCAGTAAAGTGTCACGGGGTATGATAAAACCAAATTTGTTCCTTTACCATGAAGCGTAATCCCTTTGTCAATATGATCCAATCAATTACGAGATATGGAATTGTGTCAATCTCGATTATTAATCATATCTTTCATCCTATTCTCAAGTCAAAATAAGTCAAAAACACTTTTCTGACTTACGAGCCCACCTTGACCAAGGATTTTGTTATTAATTTAACTAAATGAAATATAGATCATAATCTCTTACTGTCTAAGAGTGACGAATCATCTATTGATCATTTACAACCTTCATATAATTCTTGATATAACCTTATGATGTCGTATTAGCGACTCTTGATTGATCAACATCTAACATCATCAAAGTACTACTACCCTTATTTAATGCACTATGATGACCTCAAGTCGAAAGATCAATTTCACTACTAAACGTTAGATATTAACCACTGACACTCAGACAGTTATCCATGTTGAATCTCTCAACGAGTTTCCAATATTTTGTTCTTCTAATAAAGCATTCATGTTTTGCTTAAATGTCACTACATTTTGTCTTGTGAGATCAGCTACTCACTTCACAAGTGAGAAATACCAGACATGCTGGTCTAATTGTAATACGATATTTGTATCTCATTATTACTTATGATCATTGATAAATTAAGATTCAGTCATATATAATTTTTTCTCACTATTACAACTCGTGATTAACAAATTACAAAAACTTGAATCTATGGACTCTATTAACCAAATCTTTTGAAATTTTACCATATTTGATAAGATTCTTATGGAATTTGTGGAAATCAATTCAAATGCACGAAATTTATAATATTTTAAAATATATCAAAATCTTAGTTGAGGACATCCCTTTTAATTTAGGTCATGTTTGATCCATATTCTTCTCAAAATTCATTCTTTCAAAACTCATTTTCAACCACACATTTTTCAATAAAATAATATTACACGCATAACCAAGACTTTTCCTTATTTTTTAACCACATATTTTTCATTACATCGCATCATAAAATGCATTATTTTCTTAAAAATGTGCATCAAATACCCCCTTAGAAGAATATTTATTCAATTAAATAGCATATCCACCATAAATAAAAATGAATTAATCATATTAAAGTGTTTACTACCAAAATCGATTAGATCTAGGATATAACACTTATACGATACTCAGGTGGAGAATCTTGCACATCTTTTTTTGTACTAACATCTATCCTACATCCTAGTGGACAAGGTTTAATAAAGAAAGGGCCGACAGCTTTGTCATCCATCAAGAGTTCAGAAAATTGACTTGGGATCCCATATCTATACATTTATACGGTTGGTAACATTGATCGATCTCCAATGGAGTATCATGTTCCCATGCCTGATAAGTGGGATTTGCTTGACAGCCGGGGTACAAGTTTTGCCAACACAAGAAATTGTTGATCCAGATGTCTCAATCAGCATAAAGACAATTGAAAATACAAAAGCTAGACTAAGAAGATTAGAGAGAGCACAGGATCTCAGCAGACACCTCCACCATCATATCTCGTCCCTAAAGTTGAGACTAACCATAGTAGACAACTATCTCAGGTCCAAGTAACTCAAAAAGAGCTTGGTAGATCAGCGGATATCGTGCGTAACATATTATTGGAGATGTAGCGGACATAGGTAGACATGCAGAGAGAGCTGCAAAGATTAAGTAGCCTGGTACATAGATTCTAGCAAAGTGATGACAAAACGAGACATGATCAAAGAATCATCACTTTTGCATACAATCGGGTGCACGAGCAGATGTTACATTTTAGGAGTCGATTGAAGATGATTGACAGCAAAGTCACGCAGACATCAAGGACTGTTGACTTTTTTAGGCCCACCACTTTCGCTAGCCAACCGAACGAGCTAGATTCTTCTATTCATTCGTATCTACCCCGGGGAGTTTTTGATATTTTACTCATTTATTTTAATAATTTTTGCTTTCACATTGGCGACAATGTAATATTTTTATTTTGGGTGGGTAAGTATTAAGATACTTAAGATCTTTATTTCTTACTTTTCAACTGCTTATCAAATTTGTAAAACTATTTTAATTTGAAAAACCTAAAAAAATTGTATCTAGTAAGCGTTGAAAGACTTGCCACCTATGATGATATTTGTTTGAACTGAGTACACTTTTAGCCAAAATATTAGACAACACCATCACATGTGTTTTACTTGAGTACTTATCAATGTTAGACTTAATTATTTGAGCGCATAACCATTATTTACTCACACTTATGTTGGGCACGACTTGATTATATAGATTTAACTGTTGATGTTGATGACCTATGCTTGAATGAATTCCTAAATCTTTAATATAGAAACCAAACTCAGCAATTTGGGATGGGAAGATTAGTGCGTGTGTTCATAGAAGTTTGATAGTTCGGAGTTCTGGCATCCCACCATTGGTTGAAGGAGTTTGAGTTAAGGAATCTAGAACGAGCATTGACCAATTTGAAAATTCAAGTCCCATGTCAAAAGAAAATATAATACATCTTATATTCCTCTTCGTAGCTTTTGTGATTCGAGTGATTAAGCCTGCTAGGATATCTAAAATCTGGTGCTTTATGGTCATCTGACTTGATCATCGACCTAAAACTCGCTACATGGGTCATTAAAAAAGTTTAATGGAGAGAAGTCTAGCATATAAGATATTAAAAAAAGCAACAATCAACATATATTCATCGCCAAAGAAAGAAAAATGGATTTAGACTATTAAAAGCGAGAGGTGTCCGATAAGGACTTCGAGAATTGAACTCTAGAGATTGGTGGTGTGACTTTGAGAAATACTTACCATCTTCCTTCTAGCTTTACAAGTATCTAATTTTTATCACTTGTGTGAAAAAATGCATCATAATGATTCTTAGGAACTCACATATGCTAGAAATACCTCGCGGTTGGAGAGAAAAGTATAAGGAATGATTTTGCATAAAAGGTCTGAGAGAAAAGAAAATTGACCACAAGAGGATTGAGGTTCTGAGCAAATCACCAACACTTGATTAGGTATGTTCTAGCATGGGTGCGAGTTCAATGTTGACTAATCATACACACACTAAGTCAAGCATCAAATAAGTAAAAAAATGTATTCTTGATATTGTTTGGATACCTCTCAAGTGTTACTTAAATTTGAACCTAAAGTATACGAGAAGCATTTCAATGTTGAGTTTGTTATATGTGATTTGCTTAGAATAGTAACATGGTTTATGCTTAAGTTTTGTTTTGTTTGAGGAAAAACAAATATTTTAGTTTCAAGATGTTTGATAAGTACGTTTTGTACACTTATATGAGCCATATTACTAAACTTTTATATCATAAAAATGCTGATTTCTACCTAACTTATGTTAATTTTATTTTATTTCAATGTTGGACCTGTTCTCTAAGCAATTGGAAAAAGAAAAAAGGACTAATCAATTATTAGATGGAAGCTTGGAGACTAATACACATGTAAATAAAAGTGGAAGGACCAAAATAGGCGGAATGAAAAGTGGATTATCAAAAATTGAGGAGAGAGTGAAGAAAAGAGACCAAAGTATAATTTTCGGAAAGGTTTACACAACTGGATGATCGTCCAATTGTTAAGACTGGGCAATTGCTTGGCCGATTGAAACCAAAATAGAAGCCAAAAGTATGGCTTGGGCGATCGCCCAATTTTCGCGTAGCCAAATTTTCTTTTCCTTTTGAATTATACTCTAATGAGGAAACTTCCTTTTGGGCTTATCTTTGGGCTTTTGGGGAGTTTATGGAGACTTTTTGGAGGGATATAAATACAACTTATCAACTCTAAATTATGGTTGAACAACTCATTATTTGAAGAGGCAAAGAACTAAACAAGATCGAATCCAAGATATCTAAGAATTCTGAATGATGAGTTATCTTTATTGCTCTTGTTTTCTTTCCATCAATATGTTAGTTTTGTACAACGTTCATGATGAATCTTGTATCATAAACCTTTAACTCTTGATTTTATTTTTTTTTTAGTTCATGGTTTCTTCTCTACAATTATATGCATAATGATTGTACGAATATTATGGCTTGTTTTGCCTTCGAGAGATTGAAAATAAATTAGACATAGTGTTAATTGTTGTAGAGTTTGATACAGGATATAAATATACCTTTTTGCTTTACATGGTCATTAAGTATTCATAAATCCTTAATGATTCTTGTATGTTCACATCTGTCATAGAAATATGGTCAGGTCACATGTGAGGATATGTTTAATTATACTCTCGAAAGATTGTTAAATAGTTAAGGAATATTGATATTCATAATTGAATGTGCTGTCAAATTGTAAGGTTCGGGGATAATGATGATTGATGTAAGGGAATTGGATCCTCGTGTATTTTTCATCAACAAATTTCCATCAAACTTGCATTGATTTTAGTTAAATTAGCTCCTGCATTCATTGGTATATTATTTAGTCACAATTTAGGTATAGAAAAATCACAAATTTCCATTATTTCGGTTAAGTCTAAGTTGATTTGAATATAAAACAATACAATCTATGTGCAATACTTGGACTTAAAATTCAATTTACTACTTGTTAATGAACCGTATACTTGCGGTATTATAAACAAATTATATTTTCATGACACTAGCTCTATTGAATCAGGCTAAGTAGTCCTATAATATCATATTCTATTCTTGGATGACTTGCAACAAACATATGGTTGTCTTCCTTTTAGTTGAGCGTATCTATGATTTCATCACATGCTTCTATCATTGGCTATTTGAATCCTTTCGGTAGAGGGGCAACCTTAATTTCAGGAGTACAAATGTCTATTTCCATGGCTATCAATATAGGTCTATCTTTTATTCCTCAACAAAGCATCATCAATCTTTTGCATCGTCATCTCATCTATTATCCGTTATAGAGAAGAATAGATGTCAACCACATTTTCGCGCGGCTAAACTACCTGCAAAATGAAGTTGCTATCTCCTCTACTTTGCTTTTGATGAAAAGTAAGTTTTTAGAGAAGGTAATAATATAAGTGAATTTGTATGTGAGTAAATGTTTCAGAAAAAGTTAATGTCCTTTTGATACCTTTGGGGTTGTGTTTATAGGCAGGTGGTTGGTGTCCACATGTCTCACATTTGAAGATAGGGGTCGGTACATTATTCGCAAAATCAACCCAACCCAATTGGTTTCGTGGGAAGTCGGTTTGAGAATTCAAAAAAAAAGAAAAAAAAAGACTCATAAGTAAAATAACTTGAAATCACTCAAGTTGATTTGGGTCAATTTTCTATTTTATTTCAAGTTAAGATTTCAGCTAACTTGAACTTTCGGTCTGATTTGGGTCGGGTCGGGTTGAGTTCAAACCTAACCAAAGGCGTCTCTAGCCCTATCTGAAGAGTATTGGAGAGCATGCAGCTTCATCCCAAAAATCTCAATGAATAGGATGCAAATATATCTTATTGTTATATAATTAAATGAAGACGTGGAACTTTAGAAACAACACACAATATACGAATTAAAGTGAATCCAACCACGCCCTAGTTGGCCGACCGACTCCAAGAGAGGTTGATTGATCGATCATCCTTGTGAGTTGTAACGTGTACTATGGCTCTTTTTAAAGTGTACATATTGTGTCTTATATGATTTTATTTGAGTCAATGTTCCATTTTATTTTCATCTTTCATATCATCCACTAAGGTTCAGCATGTGATTGATTTTAGAGCTTAACTTCTAATTATCAAACAATAAAAAGTTATTTTAGCCCTCGTTTGGCTCCCATTAAAATTATAATTCATATTTATTCATCTTCTTATCAACCACACATTCTTCAATAAAATAATATTAAACGTAATTCCAAAAAAATTTCTTCTTTTTTAACCACACATTTTTCAAAAAAAAAAAAATATATATATATATATATTCCAACCATTAAAATTTCAAATAATGGGGGACAAACCGTTACTAATGTGATTGGTGAATTTAATAAAAATGGATTATAAAAGAATATGTACCATATGACAAAGGATTTTGAAAATCAACAAAAGAGTAGGGTTAATTCGGTTTATGTTTCAATTTTCAATTTTGAGTTCATTTTCAATTTTATGTTTTAAGGGTCTTTCAAATTGCTAAAAACACATTTGGTTTGTAATTTGGAAAAATTATTTTTCAAAATAGAAAACTAGAAAACATGTTTGGTTTGAGATTCTGAACTTTTTCGACATTTATTCCATGAAATTTGATTACTCGGTAAAAATATAACAATTTTACGTTAATAAATTATTAACTATTATATTATTTTAAAGTTGATGAATCTTATAATTTTTTCCCTATAAAATTAAAATAAAAAGTAATTTATTTAGTCAAAAAATAAAAATAAAAATTAATGACGTTGACTGAGAATATCTTTATTTGTGTTCATTTAAATATTCATTTAGATTTTTATGTAAATAATCATTATTATTTTTCATATTTTTATTTTTCTACAATATCTTAATTTTTAAGAATTTTAATTTTGTATTTTTATAATTTCATATTTTTAGAATTATAATTTTTTTAATTTAGTTTTTCTAATTTTTTTTTAAATTTGAAAATTTATTTGTTATAATTTTATAATTTTATTTTTTAAAATTATTTATTCATAGATTATTGGTAAAATAAGATTTATTTCAACTTTTATTTTCCATATTTTGAGCATTTTCAGAATTTTTACTGAAAACAATAAAGACTAAAAACGTCAAAAATGTATTTCAAGTTTCATATTATAAGTTTAACCTTATTTTTGAAATTACATTTTCATAAATATTTTAAAGAAAACACGTTTTCAGTGTTTTGTAAAATTGAAAAAGGCTTGAAAATAATAAATCAAACGCACTCAGGGAATGAAGGTTCAATTGAGTTCAATAAATATTAATTTTTCATTTTAAAATAACTATTGAGAAAACATTTTCTTAGGATAATATTATATATTGTTATGAAAATAATGATATGAAAGAATGTTATTATAACATTGAAGGGTTGCTCAATTGCTCCTTGAGTTTGCTCTCCAATAGTCACTAATTCGAGTCCTCTCAGGGCCACTGAGGTGAGTATCCGATCGTAAACTTCAGGGCTCCGTGGGATTAGTCGAGGTGCGCGCAATCTGGTCCGGACATCCACAGTTATCAAAAAAAAAATGAAAAATGAAAGAATGTTATTATAATCAATGTCCACTTTAGTAAGGGTGATTATAATCACACCTCACTTCTTGTTAATTACACCATATTTAGTCCATATTTGGTATATATTAAAATTCAAATTTTAATATAAATCAAAGTTAGCAATCAATTTTAATCACATATTTTATGAATTTCACAATTTTTCAATCATACATTTTATCACATTTTATCAAAATCTACTAATAATGCTTAAATTGTAATGAAAGAGTTGAGAGCATAATCATAAAAATGAGCAAAAATGGGACCTTCATTAGTAATTGTATATTTGCTAAAAAAAATTTATTTTTATTTCCTAAGCACCAAAATCTTGATTCTGAAACATAGAGTCGTCCTGAAACAAAAATTTACCAACCATTAACTGAATTATATTTTCAGCACAAGGTGATTCCCTTAAAATCATAACAATAACAAACCAAGTTACAAATCTTGCACAACACGTCTTCACTATCTATTGCATGGAGTTTGCCACACTACAATAAAAATCATCAATTGCAATATTAAAAAGGCAACATATGTTGCCAAAAGGGTCTTTTGACAATAATTTAGTAAGTGAATGTTGTCGTTGGTTAATATAAATGAGTTTTAGCAACGTTTTTTAAAAAAATGTTGTTGTAGACACATTTAGCAACATTTATTAAGTGTTGCGGAAGGTTTTTCCTTTAACAACGTTTATCAAATGTTACGAAAGGTAAAACGTTTAGCAACGTTCATCAAACGTTGCTAAAAGACACCTTCAGCAACGTTTATCAAACGTCGCGAAATGTAAGACTTCTAGCAACGTTTGACAAATGTCACGCAATGTCTCTTTTCACAACGTTGCTAAAACTCAAAAATTAACCCAAACCCTACCGTTTATTCACGCCTCCCTCCATTCATTTCTCTCCAACCCACTGAGAAAAAATGAAAATGACTTCTTCTCTCTCAAACTCACACAATCTGGAACCTAATCAAT
>CAIGRL010260558.1:0-14685 GCA_903798325.1 Fraxinus xanthoxyloides | reverse complement strand
CTCTCAATTCTGAATTAAAGAAATCAAACTCCCATTGCAAGCTTCAACATAAAAGGAAAATTTCACCATAGGTCTCCAACCTTTTTCTCCCATAGTAATTGGTCCAATACTTTTAAAAAAGAACAAATTTGTTAACCTTGATTTTTGCACGAGTAGCCTGATCAACAGATCTCAACTTTAATCACGTCAACGTAGATAAGTTCACGCACACTTTGACAATTCATTAGAAATACGTGATCTTCTCCAAATGTGGGAGAGGTGGCCTCATGTACTCTATGACGATTCGGCTTGTGGTGCGAATAGCCAAAAACACTTGAGGGAGTTTGTCAACTCATGCTCCTTTGAGGCAATAAGTTTCTTTTTAGGGTATACTTGATAATTTTGTTGACGCTTCGACTTGGTCATTTGCTTGAGGGTGGTAAGATATGGAGAAGTGTCTTTTGATTATTAGCTCTTCACAGAGTTCACTGACATTTCTGTAGTCAAATTATCATCCATTATTAGGTACGATGGAGTGGGAAATGTCAAACCGCTATATAATGTTTCTCTAGAAGAATTTGAAAGTATTGGCCTCTGTGATTTTGGCTAACGGCTCAATCTCGATCTACTTTGTGAAGTAATCTATGGCGATAATGGCGTAGCACGCACTATTTCTTCCTTTAGGTTAAGGACCTCCGAGGTCAATTCCCTACTTGGCGAATAGTAAAGGGCGAGATACAACTGTGGACTCCAGGGAGGGCTACCTTTGCTCCATCATTAAGCATTGGCAGTTGTCGCATTTTCACACAAATTGAAGGACATCATTTCTCAAGATAGGTCAATAATATCCTTGTCTAAACACCTTGTATGAGTGTAGGTTCTCTTGTGTAATTCTTCATACACCTTCATGAATTTCTCAGAGGACATATGTTGCTTATTCTCTTCCTGTGCATCGAAGGAAGGGCGAGGAGAAGTCTCTTTTGAATAGCACATCATCTTGCAGAATAAAATGTGCAGCTCTTCTTCCAAGCTTGTGGCCTTCATCCTTGTTGTTAGGTAGGACCTAATCTTTAAGGAAGACTATGATTGATTGTATCTATATTAGGATGCATTCAACCTACATCACTTTCTCTCATTTGGATACAGATGGTCTGGACAGGTGTTCAATAAGCACTTTCTTAAGCAGATTGAGATCTTTGCTTCTAGCCACTTAATAGTGTATCGGCATGGGCATTTCTCCAGTCCTAGGATTCACAACAACTTAAACTTTTTAAAAGATAGGAGAAAATCCATAATTTATTTGAAGTATGCCGCCATAGTCTTGCCTCTTTTATTTATGTTGCTATTGACCTAGCTCACCACTAGTTGAAAGTTGTTATTTATAAGTAGCATCTTCACGTGCATCTCTCTAGCCAATCTAATCCTAGCTAGGAGGTTCTCGTATTCCGTAAAATTGTTGTAAGCTTTAAATTCAAACATCACCACACAATTAAACTTATAGCCTTTTGAAATCACTAAGACCACTCTTGCTCTAGAACCCATCTCTTCATAGAGCTATCAACAAAGAGGCTCCAAGTTGGGCACTTAACGGGTTCCATTGTCTCATTTATTTCAGGAACAATGGTAAATTTTGCTACAAGACTTGTAAGGGCTCCCCTTGATGTAGGTTCTTAACTTGAAGACAAGGTGAAACTCACTTATCTCTATAGCCTACTTCATCAACCTCCCGAAGCACAGGCTTCTAGAACACCTGTTTAAGTGGAAAGTTTGTTAGTACATGTATGCTATGGACCTAGAAGTATGACCTCAAATTTCTAGAAGTAGTGACAAGATAGAGGGTGAGCTTTTCTATATCTGGGTAGTGAGCCTTATCTTGTAGTAGGACTTTGCTTACATAATAGATAGGCAGTTGATGATTGATTTCTTCTCTCACAAGAACCGAGCCAATGGCCTTTCCAAATACGGCCAAATGTAGTAATGGGAGCTTATTAGCTTTTGGTTTACATAGGAAAAGGTCTTGATATAAGTGTTTCTTCAACTCCTAAAATGCTTCTTCACAATCCTCTGTCCATTGGAACTTTTTCCCTTATTTGAAAATTTTAGCTTAAGGCTATCACCCACCCGATGAGGCTCTACACTTCTTTTATCTTTTGAGGGGACCTCATCTCTATTAGGTCCATGATCTTTTTAAGGTTGGCCACAATGCCTCTATGGTTAACCATATATCATATGAGCTTTTCGGTGGCAACACTGAAGGCTCATTTAAGGGGGTTCAACCTCATCATATACCTCCTTAATATTTCGAAAGTGACATCCAACTGCTTGACATGGTCTTTTGTCTTGAGACTCTTTGCAAGCATGCCATCTATATATATCTTTATGGTTTTGCCAATGAGATCAACAAACATTTTGTTAACGAGCCTCTTCTAGGTGGCTTCAATATTTTTCAACCCCGAATATCATTACCATGTAGCTGTAAAGCGTCTATTGATTATGAACAAAGTGTTTTCCTCATCTGCGAGGTGCATGGAGATCTGGTTGTAACCTCAATAATTGTCCATAAAGCTCAATAACTTTTGTCCCGTGGTGGTATCCACAAGTTGATCTATCCTTTATTAAAGTAAGTAGTAATTTGGATAACCTTGAATGGGGTAGGAGAAATCTATGCATACTATCCACTTGCTAATATGCTTCTCCACAAGGACCAGATTGGATATTTACCTCGAATATAGGGCATTTCTAATGAAGCCATTGGTTGGCATCTTTTCAACCTCATCCTTTAGGCCTCATACCTTTTTAGGTTGAAGACTCTCTACTTTTGTCTATGTGTGGCAAACTTAGAGTCAATTTTGAGGTGGTGATAACTCACTTTTGGGTCAATGCCAACCATATCTTCATGTTTTCATTCAAAGATATCTAATTCTTACATAAGAAGCCCTTAAGCTCCTCATTTACCACTTGTGGTAGATCATTTTCCAACTTGCAATGACTTGGTGGGATCTTAAAGGTTTACGGAGAAGCTCTCCATTGGAGCTATTTGGTAATCGAACTCGAGGATGTGGGGGTCAAATTCATCATATTTAGCCCATTGTGCAGGAGCATTGATCATTTCGACGTCATTATATTATTTAGGGATTTTCCTTTCTTCAAGAATATCGATCGTTTCAGTGTTAAGTAATTCCATGTTAACATTACTGGACTTGCCTTTCCTAGGAAATTCAAGTAGCATTTCCTTGCGCCCATATAGTCATCCCTAACCATTGCAATCCCATTTTCTATAGGAAATTTCATACATAGGTGAGGAACAAAGGTGATGGCCCATAATTCTTTTAGGCCGGGCCTTCCCAATACTCCATCATAGATTGACCTATTGTCCACTACGATGAAACTATGTAATGGAGAGCCAATTAAGGAAGCTCTCCCATCTCTACCGCAAGTACGAATTTTTTCTTTGGGATGATGTTATCACCAGTGAATCCATATAGTGAGGAAGTGATGGATCTCTGCTCATCATCCATTAGCATCTTATCATAAATGGACTCGAAAAGAATGATAGTAGAGCTTTCATCATCTACAAGCATGTGCTTAAACCCATTACGTGGTATGACTGCCCTTACAACTAGGGCATTGCAATGGGGTTATGTAGCCCAACGCATCTTCTTGAGGAACGGTGATGAGCTCAAATGCTCTCACTCCATGAGCAGTTGTTGAATACATTACTAGTCATTGGGGGATCATTTTCCTCTCTTGTATAATTTATTTGTGCATTCTTTGAATCTCCTTCAATATAGACTTCCAAATATGCTTCAACTTCACAAATTGGTGCATTATCCACATCGACCTAGGGGTATTTTCTTTAACTTTGCCCATTTTCGAACCTTTTTCCATCCCCATCCCTCCTATGATGAGGGGAATTTTTTCTAGAAGGCCGCACATTTTTTCTCACCTAGGAAACAAAGCATGCCTGGGGATGCGAATATGGAAGTGATTATCTCTACTAGGTGTATAAAGATTGTTCCAATCCGTATGTGGTACCAAATCCCTACACTTGTTGGTACTATGACCATGT
Source organism: Fraxinus xanthoxyloides (assembly GCA_903798325.1). Classification (NCBI taxonomy): domain Eukaryota; kingdom Viridiplantae; phylum Streptophyta; class Magnoliopsida; order Lamiales; family Oleaceae; genus Fraxinus; species Fraxinus xanthoxyloides. The sequence continues at coordinate 10,637 of CAIGRL010260558.1, read as the reverse complement.
GATTGATGGTAAGTACAAAGGGTCTTGCATCCGCATAAAGCCTCCTAGCATATTGCCTCTTACTTTTTGTGTAGCTGATCTTTGGGGAACAACTCTTTGATTTTTCTATAATCGCTTGATCTAGCTTCATCATTGGCTATAGCTAGTACCACATTTAGTGTGGCAAAGTCATACGCCTGACTTGACATAGAGACAATAGACGATCTGCTTGAGTCCAAATTTGGTTCATTAAATGGGAGATGTCACCTTTCATCTTTGTCCTTGAGGGGGTAGGAGCACATTTGCTATCTTGTTGCAATGGTTGATCATTTCTTCGTTAACGATCTTATCCATCATCATCTCTATCGGTTGGACATAGGTGGTTGGATTTTTATTATAAACATCCCTCTAAAACAAAGTGTTCATGTTGATGACTCCTTTTAGGGCGGAGAGGACTTTCGCATCGAAGACCTTCTCGTAATATATCATTTCGCCGGTGATATGATCTAGATAGCTTTTCAACATTTCTTTGGTTGCTTGCTTCGTGTCTTGGAGACATTGTGTTGGGGCATTTCCTTCCCTTTTGGATATAAGTTGTTCAATAATTACCTCTTGAGATCTGGCCAACTTTTGATATTTCCTAGGTTGAGCCCGCTGTACCATCTCTTTCTTCTCCACAAATGGTTAGTTGAAAAGCTCTATACTTCGACGTTGAAGAAGCTCCTCTTAAGCTCATGAAAGTTTTGAAAGTGCTGAGGTGCTTTACTAGGTCAACTTTTTCCTCATACATAGGTATTTTAAGAGTGTAAAATGGCTTGGAACATTGGTGCTCCAGGGTTCCTGGGAGAAGGGAAGGTTGTCATCATCATCGCCAACCTTATAAGACTTACATGGCAATATGGATCCTCTTCATCAGCTTGATACAAAGGTAGTTGGGAAGGCCTCACTTACTCTTTTGTAGCCTTATATCACATTCTATTACCTATTTTTAGGTTGGGGATCATTTTGAGGCTTATGATTTTGCATTTGTTTATGGGACCTTAATATATGAAGTGGCTGTTGGGGCCTATCCTATCAAAGACATTAGCATGCCTTTGATGTCTTTGTTTTCGTTCATACATTGGAGGAAAGTGGTATGTTGCATAGAGCAGGTTGTTCGAAGGTTAGGGAATGCTTAATTTGTTGACACATCCACTTATCTCTGTCTTTCAATAAGGCCAGCACCCCTTTCGTGTCTATGGGAATGGGCCCTTTCACTTTGTACCTCCTCATCTTATTGCTTGTAAAAGAGGCCTCATTGACGCACATTTTGGGACATCTGATAACCCACTTGTTCTTACATATGAAGGAAGAGTTATTGCATGATGGAGTTCTGCTCCGAAATATTCTTCATGTTGGCGGCCATTTCTATCGTCTCTCTTATGAGGTAAGCTACGATCGTACCCCTTTTGCGATGATCAGGTTGACGATGGGTGACATGGGTCCGAATGACCTATTCTTGAAAGACATCTCTCTTGTTCTATTTGAATTTTTTTATTCTTCGCTTATACTCATGGTAGGCGTGTGCCACTTTTATTCAAAGATGGAGCCTTTTAGTACCAATTTTGCTTCCTAAATCCTCATTTTTCAAGAAAGACTCAAGATATCAAATAGAAGAGACGCGATCTTCCTTTGAAAATTTCACTTGCTCTCTATCCAAGATCAAAATGTTTTTCAAGGGAGAAGTTGAAGTACTTTTATAGTAAGCTTTCTCCATGGAGTTTGCTCATAGTCGATAGTGTGGTTCCTGCAGATGGTGCCAATATGTTGATCTCGATTTTTGCACGAGTGATGTGGCCAACAAATTTTGGCTCCACTCATGTCCACTTAGATAAACGTCCACATACATGGCAAATCGGAAGAAATACGTGGCCTTCTCCAAAAATGAGGTAAGTTGCCACATGCACTCCGATAGTCAAGTCATTCAATAATACGAATATATTTAGGTGTGTGATGATCGAAAGATGTAAGCTACGTTAGTGCATGAGCACTGGGAGCTTTTAATAGGAACGAGAAAGAGAGAGATCTTAAGATCTTACTTTGAGTGTGTAAAATTACATTACCTTCAAATGGGATCGAGTGAGAAATTTTATAGTAGAAGCGGAGTGATTGCCACCATTGGATGAAGAAACGCGCGGTCTCATCATAATGGTCGAGACGTCTTCTCCTAAGTGTCAATCCATCAATCATAAGATGAATGACATTTAATGCTTCTGAAAAGTGGCTACCACAATACCTAGATCCGACCTCTAAAATATAGACTAACAAGCCAATAGTTTAGGTGGTTGTTGTTGACTTATGGTTGACATCTCATTTTGATTATCACAAACAAATTGTGTTTATTTCTAACAAATTGATTTTGAGTGTCTATAGTGATTATTGCACAAAAATAAAATTGATGACACGAAGTTTGAGGTCAAGTAATTTGCATACAACGATCGACATGAAACAAAATCGATCAATCAAGGTTATGAAAAATGATATTGAAAAACCCGCAAGAAGATGCCTTAACGCGAATCGAGACAAAACTCGAAGTACGGTCAAGCAATGGATATCAAGATGTTCAAAAGAAAGTACTTAGATTTTTCACATTTATGTAAAGGTAAAATACTTCAATACTTGGCAAATGAATTACGAAGAGCTCAATTATTTTCAAAATCAATTGATTGCATTTCAAAACATTGTACTTAGATGTTGCACATTTATGTAAAGGTAAAATACTTCAACATTTGGCAAATGATCAATAAGAGCTCAAAGTAAATTTTTATGCATAAGAAAAATTATTTTTAAAATCAAATGATAGCATAAAATCTAGTCACTTAATTTGAAAATAATACGTGAGAAAATATTTCAAGAAATTACATCAAACGAAAAATCACGTAAGAAAACGTCCGTCCGGGAGCAAAAATGTCCATCCGGACATCCAAATGACCTCCAACTATCACCTTTTTTGTTTTTCTGACATTTTCAAACGGCTAGTTTTTAACCGATCTGGACGTCCGGATACTTTGTCCTGATGGACAGAGTTTTTGGTTGGTTTGAGTAATATAAATACCTCGTTCATTTTTCACTTGTCACAACCTTTCTTGAGCATTAAAGTGAGACTTTTATTAATCGCAACCACCTTATTCTCAATCCTTAGAAGATCAAAAGCAATAAATTCTTGAAAAACTTTTGAGTGATTAATTTTGTGAAAATCCTTATTTCTTCAAAAAGTTTTTCAACCCAACACTTTGAGCTATACTCATTGCCATCAATTGAAGTGTTTGCCTCTTCTCTTNATTCTCAACTTTGAATCTATTGTTCGATAAGAAGAGAAGCTTTCAATTGTAAATTTATTTTGAATTGTGGGTCGTTTTGAGATTCCGAAAAACTCAATATTGTAAAAGGATCAGTGCTCCTTAGTTGTAAGTCACTGGAAGTTCTGTAAAGGGTTTAATTGCATCATAAGTCAATCAACATAGTGAAAAAGTCCTTGCTCATATCGGAGATCTTGGTAACGAGGGACATAGATTATTGCGTTGGATCGAACCTCCATATTATGTCGTTTGCACTCCCTAACTCTTTTACTTAACGTTTTTACTTTGTGCAAGTTTATATCGTTTCATTTACATGCTTACTTGTGTTTAGTTTATTTCTCTATCATTTATGAGTTCATTAGATTAAAATCTTGATTAATTAACGAAAAAGTTTTAAGATTATCCTATTTTGGACTTTCAACTATTGCAAAGATGTTATATTAGTCAATCATAAGAAAATCATATAGAAATATATCGTGAAAGAGGTGAAGTGATATACTTTCTATCAACAAAGATGATAATTGTCTCGGATCCTTTCTATTGTAGGTTATAGCAGTTCGCCTAAACCATGGAGGGTCGGCCTGTACATAGCACCTCGATGGAGATGATGCATCACTTCGACTATCTTATATATGGTCTCAGTTCGGTCAATTAGGATGGTGTGGTGTTTGAGCCTAGTTTATCTTGTTAGCTGGTTGTTACGTGGCCTTGATTTGGAGCTCTCATTAGAGAAAGCGTAACAAAATTAGTCTTCAAACTTTGATTATAATTGCACAATGAACTCAAGTAATGAAAATGGCATTTTTCATGACTCTTGGAAAATATAATAATTCAAATTTTGCGGATCCAACCCAAGTTAGTCAGCAAGTTAAATTGAAATTCAATGATGCAATTGAGACATTTAAAATTTAGTAATCCGTTTTAAATTTGGCTAAAGCTGTGTCCATAGATGATATTTATCCAAAAATCGTTTCACGACATTAGAAATTCAAGGCCCTAGCGCTAAATTAACAAATATTTAAACAATTTTGATCGTAAAGAACCAATTGCCATCTTAGTAACGTATTACACATATAAACCAACTCTACAAATGCTAGTGCAATCCTATCTATAATATGAAATGGTAAAAAATATTTACTATTACTACATTAACACTAGCTAAGTTAGAATATAATATATAATACAAAATAATATCTCCCATTCTAACTCCCACTCAAATTGGTGCATAGATATTATACACATGCACAATTTGGATAATGATACATAGAATGGTCCACTAGCAATCGAATTATCACATAAACCAATACTCATATGCACAACACAAACTGAAAAGTAAAAGATTCATATGCAAGAATTCTACATATAGACATCAAGCATAAGAGGGTGATAAATATTTGAAGACAATAGAGACCATAAACACGTATCGACAAACAGTGCGCACAAACAACACCTCGCGCAACCAGCAGAATCCTTTCATACTTGATACCAAAAATTTACAGTCCGCAGGAGGACGTGCACATAGTAGATGTTGTAGCAGAAGATAGAGAGTTGCTACAAATTATCAACAAATAACAAAATACAGAGAAGCGACCAAGACGAAGGGTCGCATAGCATTGGACAGGGTTGTCAAATGGTATCTGGTAGCAAGAAAAATAGAAGAATCACACAAACTTTTGGTGTATAAAAGCCTATAACAAACAAGGAAATGATCGTACAGTACAAATAATAGTCAGTGGAATGTCACTGCTCAAGGAAAATCTGGACAAAATAAAGAACGATAGCCACCACAATAATATATCTAAAAGCTACAAAAAGTTGAAGGTATGTAAGAAAAAAAACCTATATTGCCACAATCTAGGGTTATTACAAGGCTGAGTATACCAAGAGAGGGTCACCGAGCATTTGTAGGTAGCTGGTGTCGCTGACAAATGAAAAATAAATTCTCACATACGTACTATAAGAATTGCATGCAATGCAGAGTCTTGTTGAAGTTTTGCAAACTCACCCGATCGTCTTCAATGGTTGGTTGATGCTTAGGCTTGGGGTCACGAACAGTTGCCTCGATTGTGAAATAACAATAGATACCGAGGATTAAGATTGCAAACAGAAGCTTTGGATGTTTGTCGAAGATTGTGACATCACTAGATGAGATTAGGTTTCATCTTAATTTTCTTTGATTTCAGAAATTTTTCTGTTGGTTCTTGAATTAATATTAAAAATTTAGAGCTCAATTCGAAACCCAAATTTAGAAGCCTAGTTTTCCAAACAAATAAACAAAATTGATATATGAAAAATAAAAATAAAAAATTAGCAAGGCACTCGTCGAGGAACAAAATTGATTTCAAGTTTAATTCAAGTTGAACCAAATTGCTCTGATATCAAATAAAAATTTCAGTTAAACCTATTTATCCATACAACCAATATGCGATTAATGCAATTGTATCTAAAGAAAAAAGAAAAATATTATCATATTACTTGATATTGAGGTAATAAATTAGGGTATAAATAGTGAAAATTTCCCAAAATAAAATTTGCTTTGTTGAAGCTTTTAAAACTACCATCTTAATTAAAACGGCTTCTAAGACAAATAAAAGTGGGTTAGCACTTAAACATCATGTTAAGAATCGAATGTGTCCTTTTTATCCTATTAATAAGAATCATGTCAGAGGTACGTAAAAAATTTAGGAGAATGTATTCAAATGATATTTTTAAAGACTTTTAAGGATTAGAAAAATTAGGAATATTAAATGTAGAATTTTATAAACTCTCTAAAAGTATTGATATATTTATAAAAGACTTTTATAGATTTTTAAAAACTTTAGAAGTAATTTTGTATTTAATTGAATTTTTTTTAAAAAAAAAATCTCTGTGAGTCACATTTATTCAAATTGAGAATGACTTTTAAATTTTTTATAAAGATCTCTAGAATATTAATTTATAAAATCCTTAAAAATCCGATAATTTCTTTTCATTCATCAATGAGATTTTGGGATATATTCATAAAAAATGTCTTTTAATATGTATATTTGTCATTTCAATAATTCCCTTTTTTTCTTTCCTTTCATAAAATATTAACATTTCTCTCTCTTATTCCGATTATATTTATTCTTTTTTTCCATAATTCCTCCCTATTTTCTACTAAGAAATGATCAAACTATAATTAAAAATATTATAATTTTTTCTCTCTTCTGTTTATCCAATTTTTAATAAGAAAGATCAATCTGTAATTAAATTTTATAAGATTTTGTAGAATAAAAGACTAATTTGTAATTAAATAAATTGAATTGGTCGTTTACTTTTAAATGTTTGATATATTTATAATACCAAAAACTTGATATTTCTTTATTTTTTCATGATACTAGTAAGATGCACGTGCATGACACTTGCCGTAATATAGTTGGCTACGTAATAGAGTCGACAGATTTTTGGTTATTTTTGGAGACATCACTTATTAAATCTTATTTAGCAAAATCTTTCAATAGAAAACTTGAAAGTTTCAACGAAAATATACAAATAAAAGTTAGAAACAAAAGAGAATTATTCATCATAAACAACCAATATAAATCAAAACAGATGAATATTAGCTTAACAATTAATACGTTAATGAATATGCTAATAAGAATGATGTTATTAGTACAACGATATTAAAGCACTAATGGGCAGCGGGGGGCAACACCAGATTGCGGTCAATGGGCCATCACTCTTATGGGGTTTGGGGCAGTGCCCCAACAGTGATCAACCTCACCGGTCACGTCACGGGGGTCGAAGGGCAGCCCCCCATCATGGGGTCAAGGGACAATTCCCCAAGCGACCGGGCAGCGCTCCTCGTGGCAAAAAAATAAATGAAATTCAGTATTTTAAAGCTATCAAACTCAAAATCGACAGAATCAAATCGTATAAACTATGACGAGATGCCTCTGTTTCAATTTCATCTATGTTGTCCATTTTCAAAAAAAAAACTTGTTCATCATTTAGATGTCTTGACGTTTTATTCTGATAAACATACTCTTTCTCCTTAAAATCTGTTTCAGCACTATCATCTATTACAGCCAAATTCATCTTCTCATTCTTAGAAATTATTTCTTCTTATCCTATCAGCTAAACTACTAGACCTACCTTGACTTCTATCATGTTATTGAAAGGGTTAGCCGATAAACATACATTCTAATTTCTCCTATTTCCATATAACCAAGATTTCAAATTACTGCATTCGACAGACTAGCTAAGATATTCTCTTCTCCTTGACCATTGCCCTCTACATCCATTAATTCTCTCTTGCCTGTCTCTTTCACTTTATTAGACTTTGAATCAACTGACTTCCTTCCTAATGAACCACCAAAAAATTGAGAGAAATTTAGTCAATTCGCCATGGAAACAAAATTGATCAAGCAATTTGCATGTAACAATCGACATGGAAACAAAATTGATCAAACGAGGCTACGATGCCTCAACAGAATCGAGATAAAAGTCGAAGTATACTCAAACATGTACATCAAGAAGATCAAAGAGTTTAGACTTTTACAATCATATGTAAAGATAAAACATTTCAATACTTGACAATAAATAGAAACGAGCTCAAGTTTTGACTTTACGATAAAAAAATCAGGATAAAAATGTTTTACTCGTAAACTATATTTTCAAAGGTAAAAATCAAAGAACTTAATTTTAAAAATATAAAAAATACATTGAAAAATCATTTTTAAACGTCCCTCGAATACTTACATTTGTTAAAAAATTAAAACGATGACGTTTCGGCATAAAACTATCGTACTGGACGTCCAGTACAGTAGCGCACGTTCGGTATGGAAGTTTTAGCCCAACATAAAAAAACTCAACTTTCTGACTTTCTGACAAAATGGCTAGTTGACCGTTCGGTATGTAGTGGACGTCCGGTATACTGCGTCTGGTTTGACAGAGTTTTTGACAGTTTTAACCTATAAATATCGACTTACTTTACATTTAATTCTAACCTTTTCTAGAGCAATAAGTGAGAATTTATTGAGATAAATCATTGATCTTCATTATTTATTCATCTTCATAAATTGATTTATACTTGAGAAATTTTTGATCATTCTAAACTTTGAAAAACAATTTTTATTAAAGTTTCTCAAATCCAACACTTGAGCCATATTTATTACCATCTATCGAAGTGTTTGTCTTTTTCTCTTCTTGTTCTTAACTTTGAATACATTATTCATTAAGAAAAGAAGATTTCACTTGTAAGCTCATTTTGAATTGTGGGTCGTGTTGAGATCTTGGAAAGCTCAACGTTGTAAAAGGATCGGTGCTCCTTGGTCGTAAGTTATCGGAAGCATTGTAAAGGGTTGGATTGCACTACAAGTCAATCAACATATTGAAAAATGTCTTGCTCCTATCAGAGAGTTTGGTAACGGGGGACGTAGATCATTGCATTGGATCGCTCCACATTATATCGTTTGCACTCTCTATCCATTTTATTTAACTCTTTTACTTTGTGCAAATTTACATTGTTCTATTTACGTGCTTACTTGTTTTTAGATTATTCTCTATCATTTGCGTGTTCATTGTATGAGTGATTAATGAAAAAGTTTTAATCACCAATCCACCCCTCTTGGTTAGCCAATATTGGGCTTTCATTCCTTTCTTCTCCTACTCGATATTTGAGAATTTAATAAAGACCAAAAGCTAAAAAATCCAAAGCTTTATCAGTTAGATGTACGCATAGGCTTCGAACAAAATTTTAAAAAAATCATAGCAAACAAATTTACACCCATTCACAATTTAAAATTACAACTCGAGTAAAAGATTGCTCTACAGCACCAAGATTCTACAATATCACCTTCAAACGCTCCAAACAGCTTCTGTACTCCACATGAAATGCTAGGTACTCTAGAAAATGAAAATGAAAAGAAAAAAAAAATCTCCAAAAAACCTAATAAAACACATCAAGTGCCAGAACAACATTATTTCATAGCTCACTCAACTATACGGAAAAAAATTGAGCGGATAATGAATGATGTTCATATAGTCATATTGATAGAAGTGAATGGATATGTTCGACAAATTCTGTGATTTTAGGACCGATACCATCGTCGGAGAAGAGATTAGCGTGGAACAAAATGCATTCGGAGGAGAAGTTCCAACTGAAAAAGCTAGGGTTTGGGAAGGACGACGACGATATCTGTCAGTTGGCTATGGGCAAGTATTCTCACGCTTGGTGTACGTTTTCTTCTTGCGCTTCTTAGTGTCGCCATGGAGACGGAATATAAATGAACTGGGGAAATCCTCTAAAATACCGTCTTTATGATTGACAATGGGAGGTTACGACACATGATCAAGAGAAGTGCCTCTTTTATATTGTTTAGGATAATACTAAAATATTTTATATTTTTTTCGTATTTCTATTATTTATTTATCTAATTGAGGTGACTTAGTTTTTTATATTTTTTAATTATTGTTATTATATGAAGGACGAAAGGGGATGAGAATGATCCAATTTTCATATGGAACTTTCTACTGCTTTAGATTGAAGTGCATTATATTTAAATGAAAGTTTTTAAAATTTAAATTTTATAAAATCATTTAAATAAAATTCTATATAAAGTTACGAAAAAATTTCAGAATACATTCTTCAAAATAATAGGCCTTAACGTGCTTAAAAAATTTAGATTGAATAGACCTTCGTTAAAGAAACTTTTAATCGAGCATTATCGCCTTGGGATTCATTTAAAAATAGTCAAATCGAAGGAGAGAAATTCCACATTGACTTTTCCACAACTCAATAATTTCAGAGTAGCCTAAAGGTGTTCAAAAGACAAAAATATTCTTAAATGAATAAAATAATTACAAAATATGGTGTTGTTAAAAAGACAATACAACCCTTTTGGTTAACAAATAAAAAACAAACACAAAATTATTTCTGTTCAAACATAGAATCTGCTTAAACATAGATAAAAAAAACTCTCTCAATTTCTTCATTTGAAAATCTCAAAAATATCCATAGCTGAAGAAAAAATTGTTTTTTGTCAATTATTTCGAATCGGTAAGTATATTTACGTATGTTTAATTTCGTTTTTATTAAATGTTTATACGTTTTTACTAGATAAATTAAGATTCGACATAGATTGTTGGTAGATTAATTTTTTTAGCAGATCAATAATTTTTTTAAGCATGAACGAAAAAAAATTCATTTGCACAACTTTCTGATTTGTTGTTCTTATATTTTCGGTTGTTAACAGTCGAGATTATCGGCTGTTAACAGCCGATAATCTCGACTGTTAACAACGAGATTTGAAAAATAAATTGTTGAGCTGTTAAACCGGCTGTTTTGTTTTTAATTGT